>JAJMKT010000444.1:0-18206 GCA_030563985.1 Geotrichum restrictum
CGTCATTGTCGCCACCCTGTTCAGTTTCACCACCACCATTTTTCGCATTTTCGTCGCCACTTTCCTCCATCTCATCATCAGGAGGATCAGGCTCCTTACTAAATACAACTTCATCAATATCAAGAGCCGTTTGCTCTGTTGCCATATCGATTTCGTTTTCACTCATTTTCTTATATGCTAAATATATTGAAAGAAAAATGACAATTTAAGGCTTATTTACGATCCATGATTTTGAAACTACCTTAAAAATTCGAATTTCGCTAATTTTCTCCCGATGGCCCAGTTGGCTAAGGCGCGAGACTGTAATGGAACATTGTCATCTTGAGATCGGGTGTTCGACTCACCCTCGGGAGATATCTTTTTGGGCTCTGAGGCTCCGTGCCTTGTTTTTTTATCGGTCTTGCTTTAGAAGGAATAAGTTTCAGGGATATTAAGTTCCCTTCTGCTATAAATGATGATCGAAGATCCGATCAATAGGTCTGGCCGTTTGAATGGTAAGAAAAGCTGAGTACTTTTGTAGGTTTATAAATGGATCGTAGCCAGATCGTAAGGAATTTTTGTACGTGTGTAGTCTAGGTCATTGGAAGAGAGAAACTAGACTAAATAATGTACAGAAGTCTACGAAAGTTGCCCTGCGCGGCAGAGTATTCAATAAAAGTCTAGCACGCGCTACATTCTGCTACATGTACAACGCACTGTATAGCGCCTATAGGTCATACTAGCTATAGGAGGTCAAAATAAAAATCTTATACTGTAGAGTCTGTGTAGAGTCTGTGTAGAGTCTGTGTAGAGTCTGTAGACTACTTAGTCTGTCTAACCTTGCGCTCACCGCATTGCAGTACAGTACCTTCGTGTTGCATTCCGGGTTCCTGAATTTTTTGCATTAATTATACAGCTGTAGTCTAAACTTTTTCTACTTTTTTGGCTTTTTTTTTTATCCTTTTTTATCTTAGCCGTACGCTGCGTACACTGAACAGTACTTTTTTTATGGCTATTTGGTAGCTAGGGTAGGTCGATTAGACTACTGTACGTAGTGAGGCCGGCGCGGGTGCATGGTGCTTTGACCGGCTGTCTATAGTACACATGTATAATCTCAATGCTTTATTTTGGTTCACCCGTTGTTCCCTCTTTTTTTCAATTTCTCGTTGGAGTTTTCTGATGCCGGACTAGAAACCACTGTCCTAGAAAGGTTGCAGTTGCATCGTTATCTTAAAACCCCATACTGTACTTGGCTAGTTGACATAAAAGAGTTTGGTAGAAATTTCAAGAGAAACTGTACAAGAGAAAAAAAGTGCCCAATTCAATGGCAGTGCTTTATCTGGGTTACGTGCGTAGTTGATGTTTGTTCAGTTTACCGTACATTGTCGCAAGCGTGTGCTGTGAAGAAATCTAAGTCGCTTCTGACATGAAGTAGCGCGCTAGACAAGCAAGTACTCCACGCGAAACCTACGTGGGCAGTAGCCTGACTTTACAACAGTGGTGCTAGTTAATCTACTCACTGAGGCCTACGTTCAGCGTAGAATTGCAAGCCGAAATTTGTACGTTCTCGGGTATTCCTAACTAAGCCACACCGACAATCTTCGGACAGTTAAGGTGGAGCGCACAACGTATATTGAAGCAGAGCATAGTAGTAATGCGCCAGCCAGCCACCGAATTAACTGGACCTCTATCACTTTACTATTATAATCTACCACAGCGCTGAAATTCACAACTGGCGCCATACCACCACCACGCGTGCAAATTTTCTTGTTTTGTTTTGTTTTTGGATTTTATTCTTTGCAGCAGTGGTGAATGAATGTTTCTCCCTCTTCTTTTCTCCTTTTCTTTCCTTCTTCCACCACACACACCTACACTACTTATTGGTAAAAATAAAAAATCTAGCTTTTTTTTTCACCTTAACGCAACTTTCTATCCCACTCCCCCCACCCCATCGCTACAGATACCACCACCATGGCGATATCTGAAGAAACTATTCATCTGAGAAGAGATGCTGTAAGTTTTATTTCGATTCAATTCGCTTTTTATTCTCCTTTTCTTGCAGTTTTGTTTGCCTACGCGTCTTTTTTTCCATTGCTCTTTTTGAAAAGAAATATTTCAGCTGGTTTGCTTCACAACAACCTTACGCGACCCCACGGGTAAAGCGACGCGTAGGATGCTTCGGCCAAATAGACAACGAAAAACTCAAAAAGCGAAACTCGAGACAAGAAAAAGAAAATGAAACCACCTGAAAAACCAAGTCCTAATCCAAATCCATATTGTTAGCTTTTAAGTGCACTCAATTCTCTCTCGAATGCCGCACAGGATACAGCCAATGCCACTGTTGAATTTTACAGTACTCTGGCTGGGCAATCTGACCTACCCGCAGGTATCAATGTTTCGAGTTTGGCTTCTACTATCGGAGTCATTTCCAAGAGTCTCGCCGGTTTGGTAAACGACACCGCCAGCAAAGCCGTGCCAGCTGCAAAGAAAGGTTCCAAGAAGAGAGTCGTCGATCCGTTTGCTCCTAAGAAGCCAACCACGAGTTATTTCTTGTTTGCTGCCGAGAACCGAGGTATTGTGAGGGATGAACGACAGAGCAAGGGCCTTTCAGTGCTCAACAATACAGAACTTACTGTCGAAGTTGCCGCGCGATGGAATGCTCTCACTGATAAGCAAAGGGCTCCATGGAATAAGACTTACAAGGATAATATGGAAAAGTACAATATTGACAAGGAGAAGTACCAAAAAACCAAACAGGACGCCCCTGAAGAGATCGCATCTCCTCCTAAGAAACTGATAACACCTAGGAAAGCCAGAGCTGTTGCTAAGGCTAAGCAACAGGCTATTACTGTTCCTGCCCCCAGCGTTGATCTTGAGATTGTTTCAGATGTTGAAGCATTGGTTGAGGAGGAAGAAGAAGAAGAAGAGGATCATGTACATGTACCTACGCCAGTGCAAAGTGCGCGCAAACCTGCTAAGCAAGTTGTGAGCGAGACTCCCAGCAAGAGTGTCAAACGGAAATCTGCGTCTAGCTCCAACAAGAAGGAAAAGGAAAAGAAGGAAAAGAAAGACAAGAAGCGCAGAAAGTCGTCGTCCACCATTGAGTCTGCTATTTTTTAAAAAAGTGTATGGATATGCTTTGAATTGCGCTTGAGTGAGAGATAGCTTTCTGTGTTCCATGCTTTTACTTTATTGTTTGTTTGACTTGTTTTGTGTGTGCTGCTTGGGGTTTTTTTCGTGAAATTTGTATTGTTGATTGATTAATTTTTGTTTCTTGTTAGTCTACTCTATTCATTTAATTTAGCAAATGGTTTTGATTGTTTATAATTCAGCTACAACAGTATTTTTATATTTCATATAATCTTTATTGCAGAGACATGGTAGTCTGTATATTGCTTGGATATGATTGAAGAGGAACAGGAATGCATCAGTAGTCCACATTATCCCATTTACTAAGACTACCATGGTAGATCGTCTCAATCCTAATAAGTGCCCCCAATTACTAGATTGCATTTTGCAGTAGCTAGGTGAGATCAATGTACAGTACGTATTCTCATATATAGAAGCCGCAGTTCAGATTTATTTGGGTGAAGATTTTGTTTCTGATTCTAATTCTGATTCCGATTTCGCCTTTGCTTCTGTTTGACTTGGTTCAACAGATAGTCTTCGTCGCTTCTCTCCTTCGTCGCCTAAAACTACTTTGCGCTGCTGTGACTCCTCATCGATAGAGGGTTTGATCTCTTCTATTTTATTAGAGTCAGGGCTTTTAACAGTTTCAGAAACAGTATCAGGAGGCGTGGAAGAAGAAACAGTAGTAGCAACCTCAGTGCTTTCGCTTGTAGATTCTGCCTCAGCCTCTGCGGACTCAAGCTCATCTCTCAAAGATAGTGCTGGTTTTGATTCCACTGAAGGCTCTTGGTCGGCGTCCTCGATATGATGTACGTCTTCAATATGGTCCACCTCACCCGAGGTATTAGTCTCCTTATCCGACTTAGTGGTTAAAGGAGCTTGAGTTTCATTTTGCGCATCATCATTGATATTTTTTTCAGTCGAGTCGCGATTCTCATTTTGATCGTCATTTTGATCCGTAGAGTCCACATCAACTGACAAGGCATCTTGGCCATCAGACGAATCCTCTGTCGCGCCAGTAGACGCTTGCTCTTCAATTTCGCCTATAGGAATCTCTTCCCCTGTCTCCTCATCAATCTGGGGATGGTCCACGACCGAGGCCCATGGAATAGGAGACATGACGACTACTGAGCTAACCTGTGACAGAATGCTATTCGACCGTACATGACCGTTTTCTCCGTTATCCACTTTTTTGGGGGAATTGGCTTCCATCTCCATTTCCAATTCCATTTCCATTTCCATGTCCACGTCACTCATGCTTACATCCATGGCTGAATCGCCTTCAAACCGGGCAACATCGTTAGTGTCGCCTCCATGTTGATTCTGGCTAGAGAGCTGCGATTCACGCACAAGCTTTTCCGTGTCAAGCTTTTCAAACGCGGTAGCCCCCGAGCTGACACTAATGACGCGGTCAACGGCACACAAAAACTTTTGGGGCTGGTCGATTTGGTAGTGGGTTGTTGGGTGGGCCACAAGTTCTGCGAGCCGCTGAATTGTAAACGGCGGGTCTGATGGAAAGGCTGTGAGAAGTCGATTTGTTATAGTTGCGAGAAAATCAGGGAGTGTAGAAGATTCCTTTGTAAGTGGGTCGGTGTAGGTATATGTTTCAACAGATTCACCGTCTGGTGGCTTGAAGGTAGTATTCAGTAGCTAAAGATGGAGCATTACTTGTTAGCATAAATGTTGCATCACTGAGAATTAGAATAAGAAAGACATTACCTTTTCAAGTTCAGTCTTGATCTTAATAGCAAGTTCCTGCCATGTGATACCTGACTCTGAGGCCTCGAAGTCGCCGGTCTGTATGATTTGTTCCAAGATCTCCGAAACTAAAAGACGCGTTAGATGAGATAGAATCGGTAAATAGAAAAAAGAGGAGCATGAGGAGCTAGAGAAAGCTTAATCTTTACACTTACAGTTCATTGTTGGCGCTGGTTAGCTCAAGAGTATGTAAAAGGGTCAGACTTGAAGTCAACTGAAGAACTGACGTGAATCTGGAAGGGCCGTAGAGTGAAGGTAGGAGGTGGGAGATTTGGAGTTCTGGGAGGTTTGTTTTCTGGACTGTTGCAAGTAAATGAAAAGCCCGGGGAACAACGCGCACGAGTAGTAAAGGTACATTGCAAGTATGAACACAGAACCAAGTATCATTTAATTGCATGCTTCGGACCCGACGTCTACAAGACACCTTTAAACTCAACGGCCGTAGAGATCTCCAGAAGCAATAAATGCTGAAATATTTGAGTTCACGTGATGCGTGATCTGTTCGAAACCTTCGAATCTATTCACTTTTCAGCTTTCGCTTCCTCATCGTTTCATTTTATCGCTGCTTCAGTCCATTGTTTTAATCCACGGCTCCTTTCAAATGCTCCGCAAAGCCTTTACATCTTTACCGCCGTTCAGTCGCGTCACCAGACTGTACTCGACTGCATCCTTTGCAAAAGACATTCCTACAGTAGAGCTTTCTTACGACAAGCACCCTACCAGCTCCACCACCTCAAAAGAACCTATTATATTTCTTCACGGTCTCTTTGGATCCAAGAAAAACAACCGAACTGTCAGCAAATCTCTGGCCCAGTTGCTTGGGCGCGACGTGTACTGCCTTGATCTCCGAAATCATGGCAGCAGCCCACACTCGACACGGCACGACTATCCCGCACTTGCTGCCGACGTCGAGTCATTCATCGAAACACATGAACTTGGGCCATCAGTTGTGATTGGGCACTCCATGGGTGCGAAGACAGGGATGGCGGTGTCGCTGCGCCGGCCCGACCTTGTTGCTGGATTGGTCCCAGTTGACAATGCCCCTGTGGATGCGCAGTTCAGCACAGCTTTCCCAACTTATATAAGGGCTATGAAGAAAATCGAGGCTTGCAACGTCAAGCATAGTAAAGATGCGTATGAAATCATGGATGAGGTAGAAAAGAACTTGACGGTTCAGCAGTTTTTGCTGGCTAATTTGAAAAAGAACCCAGGTGAAGGGTACAAGTTTATCCTGCCCTTGAATACGCTGGGAAAGTCGCTTGACCACATGGCGGACTTCCCTTTTATTCCTGAGGAAGCAAGATTCAACGGGCCTACGATGTTCATCAGGGGCACAGAGAGTCACTAGTAAGTTTGTGCAACTGTATATGCATATGTCAGTGTGAGTGAGTGTGAGTGCTAACTAGCTTCTTGGAAGTGTGTCGGATGAGGCCTTTGCAGTCATAGGACAGTTTTTTCCCAGATTTACAGTCAGGGACGTTAAAAGTGGACACTGGGGTAGGTACAATGATCATTCTAATTATGGATTTCGAGTTGGTCTAACCGCAGTATAGTCATTGCGGAAAAGCCGGAAGAGTTTATAGAGCTCGTAGAAGAGTTTATTTCTCGAGAAGTAGGCGATGAGTAAAACTAAAATAGAAGTTCGGTAAGCGCACATGTTGCAGTGAGTGATGTCGACTAGCTATGGCGTGGCTGATGAGTTTAAGAATCATTGCCTCGCCTTGCACGCATACCCCAGAATACATCAACACCTGCTTGATCATGAGGCCTGATATCAAAGCAGACACTAACTTCAACACTGCATTGTTATGGAGCAGCTGCCTATTCATAGCAAATGTTATTATAATTTTTGTACGCTGTAAAATACCGTAAATCCCTGTAGACTAAAATCACATAAATAATAACGTGCATCTCGGGCTAAACTTGTTTTTTTTGTTTTTTTATATTTTTTATTCTTTCCTTCTTCCACTTCCTTTCAAACATACATTTTCCTTCGTTATTTCGCGTCATAACTGGACTTCACCGCCTGTATCACCGTCGGACAGTCTGTGATTCATATTGACTTGTTTATATCGTCACCTAATAACAGCATTCGCCAAGCGGTATCATAACCAATAGGAAACCAATTGAATTTATTGTTATACCTTTTCTAAGTGGGTTGTGTGAAACACTTGCAAGTTGCAACTACGAATTTTTTTTTTAATTTTTTTTAAAATTGTCGCAGTGTTGGACATATTTATCCCACCTGCCTTCACTCCTTTTTCTTCCACTTCTTCTTTTTCTCTTAGTACAAAGTGTCGTTACCTTATTCACCCCTCAACGTGCCACACGGTCAGCTAGCCATGGACCCTGACGGAAAGACACAAACATTAATTCCTCGGACAGTGTGGGCAGCTCTGTACCTGGCTTGCACAATCCTCTTTAACTTTGCAGTCATTGCTCTCGAAGCCGTTATATTTGCATGGTTTCAAAAGGCCAGCGATGCCGCTGGCGAAGTGAGATGTGATGCAGAATCATCAAGTTGCACAAACAGTCAAGTGCTCGTTCAAACTATGCCTATCTACCTCGCTCTGTTCCTGTTTGCAGGTGTCTACCAAATCATTCTGTCCATTTGGGCGCTTAACCAAAAAAATACAATCCAACTACTGTTTCTTATTTTCTTTTCAATGGCAATGCTCACTTACTCTGGTATCCAGTATGACCAGATCAAGGACTCCATCGAAGTTTCTAAGACCTCAATTGCTGTCTCTGGTAACAACACCCAAATTGTCGACACTACAGAGCTTTACAAGGATTTGTTCATTAGCACAACGCAAGTGAAGAATATCTTGATTGCTGTTCCTTGCATCATTGGAGCGTACCTTTTGGTTCAAGGTGTACTCACCTATAAACTATACAAGGAGTTTAACTGGGGAATTTTCAGGAGTCTGGGTGCTGGGTTGAAGCTGAAGATAGCCTTGAGAGACTACCTCATTTTCGAGTCGCTCATCATATTTGACATTTTCTTTTTTGTGGGTTTCACTTTACAGTTTGTCGTTGTGGTGCTACAAACTAAGGATGTCGAGTTTGCACTCACTATCGCAGTCATCCCAGTCACGATAGTGATTCTCATTGGGGCCATTTTCTCTGTACGCAGAGAATTCAAGATTGGAACCATCATTTTCATTTTTCTGTGTTTCCCTGGCATGGCCTACTTTTTGTACAAGCTAGTGCGATTGTACACTGCAACAGGCGCCAAGCGAATACGTTTTGACCGCTCACATAAGACACTCACGGTGTTTGCTGCTATTACCATTGTGTTCTTGATTTTAACAATCATCTACGCCATTCGGACTCTCAGAAACTTTGGCCTAGGTCTTAAGGACCGCAACAAGAACAGTAGGCAAGTGTTCTACCCCGACGAGGCTGCGCTGAACATGATGCCCTTGGAGTCTGAATCAGGAAACAAGGATTTCAACCGTATGGTTATTGACTAGTTTGGTACTTTTTTTTTGCTCCTGTTTCCCTCCATGTTCATATTTTTGTTCATTTAATTATCTATTTTTTTCCATATCTTTTTTCCTTTCCTTTTTTATGTTATTTTAATGAGACCTAGTTGTAACGATACTCTGAGTTAACTCAGTAAAGACGTTTGAAGCAAGACGTTCAAGGTAGTTTTCGTTCGAATGAATGAGAGCACATGTTCGAAATCTAGCTATTATAGCTAGCAAAAGGGTGATTTACCGTAGGGGACGACCATTTAATTCAGGCCGGCCGATGTGAACAGGACAGCTTTCCACGGTTTTTTTGTTTTCCCCTGAGAAAAATGAGCTTCACCCAGTATTACCCACCCTTTGCCCTTGGCCAGTGCCCAAAGCCCCGTTCTTGTAAATTATTTGCCTACTGGATTAGGACTTGTAATGCGAACAAGGCGCTTATTGCATGGAATTAATGTGCCATAAGCTTAGAAGTTACGTGTTTGTTGAATAACTTGTGTTTCCTGTGTTTCTTGTTATTTTTTTGCATTCATGGATTTATTCTTGGTGTTTTAAGCGTCTAAAATGATGAATAGACTTCATGGAATCGCCATAAGATAGTGTAATATACAGTACATACTATAGGAGCGAGCTCATGATCTGTCTAAGTGGACTATGCTACGCACACACATGTGCACTCCTCTACTAAAGACAAGTAATTTGCAACCAGTTTCAACTGTGAAACGAAGCCAGATACGAAGCTGTATGTAGGAATTCTTAAGAGAGCCATTGCATCGCATATTCGTGCCCTCAACTTTATATAACTGACCACTATCGGGTCTAGAGACTAGTCTATTCGAAGTCAAGTACGAGTCAACAGAATTACCATAGTACAGTACTCACACTGCCATACAGTACTGTAATTCATTGTCTTGTACGGCTGTGCATATTTATGGAAGGACATCTTAAAAGTCTCTTGGTACGTAAGAGACAAAAACCAAGAAAAGTCAGTTCCAAATACTAATTTTACTAGTAAATTGCATCATAAGATTTAAAGTTCCCAAGTCAAAGCCAAAAGCAGAAAAGTCACTTGAAAAAAAAAGGTCGGCTTCGAAAGATTGTAGCATATATTCGCGGCCAGTGTAATACACTCAGCGACGGTATAGCCCAGTTGAGATATAGTCTAGTTGAACATGGAGAATGCCTGGCAAGTGTGTCTACATTCAAGAGTTGAAACGAGAAAAGGCATGTGCAGATGGAGCTCAAGCCAGAAAGATTAATTACCGGTACATGTTAACACACGTTCATTCAATCTCAGGTTTCTCAACCAAACCATTGACTATTTAGGCTTATAACCAACTTGACTGGTCTTTTCGCAATTTAAGAAACCTTCCGCTTTTAGTTGTAATAAAAAGTAGACTAATCGTGAGATTTATCGAGGATATTTGTGTGCACACGCGCACGCGTGCGCGCGCGCGCGGCGGTGGCAAAGGCACGTGAAGTACCCCTAACCTGATAAGGTATGTACTCTTTCTTGACCTCATCCAAGTAACGTTAACCTCCAAGTTACCTTCGCCGAGTCCAGTTACGCAGCTGTGCTCTCCTGTATCTATTTCTACATATACATAATAGCATAGGAGCTGTTAATATCAAATCATTGTTATACTGCCCGTGCAAGGTTCTGCCCACCTCTCGACTCCCCAGCAACGCCACCTCTTCTCTGACTTCAACCTACCATAAATGAAGCTACTATAATAACCATTCAGTACGAATAGCACACCACATTTCAATAATACTTAAATTTTACAGAACTCATGAGCCATCTCCAGCCATACCAGACTGTGGGGTCTGATAACGAAGACGATGATCTCGATCCTGGTTTATACGTTGAGCCCAGCTTCCCGACATCTTCAAGCATTCCTAATTTAGACAAGCAATCAGACTCATTTCTGCGGCCTACTAATTACTCAATTCCTGAGGAAGAGGAGGACGTCCCATCATCTTTGTTGATTGAGAATCAGCAGCCACACAATCAGCAAAAAACAATTTTAAGAGGTCCTCGCCAGCAACAGCATTCAATACTCAACCGCACATCAGCACGCCCCACAGGAAAAACAACTCGCAGCGTGCTTTTCACAGACCCCAGCACTCCTATCAGCAAGCCCAAACGAAAGGCATTCGGAGTATCCAATCGATCTCTCCCTCTACCCGTCACTGCACAATTAGACTCTCCGGGGAAAGTGCGAACTGCTGTTCAGACGGTTTTCAGGCACAACGTTTCCGACTCTGAGGGTCGCCACAACGTTCGTGCCAACTTGGGTCTTATCGATCCTAAAGAACGAGCTCTGTGGAAATGGGCAAACGTCGAAAACCTGGATAACTTTTTGCAAGAAGTATATAATTTTTACCTGGGGAACGGGTTCTACTGCATCATGCTCTCTCGCATACTAAATATGGCTACAGTAATGTTTGTCGTCGGGTTTTCCATTTATTTATCTGCGTGCATTGATTATTCTCGAGTGAGATCATCATCAAAGCTGTCAGAAGTCCAGTATCCCCAGTGCATGTCTCGCCTAGGCATATTTTCAACGTTTTTGCTATGGCTGTTTACTTTATTCTGGTTCATGAAACTCATTCAATATGTTTACGACATTCAGCGTCTTCTTGACCTCAAGAATTTCTACTTTCACCTACTAGATATCTCTGATGCAGAAATGCAAACAATTTCGTGGCAGCAAGTTGTTAAACGGCTGATGCTTTTGAGAGACCAGAATCCTACTACTTCTACCTCGGCCCGTCATACTGAGCGACTGCTCGGTACGCAATCAAAGCAACGAATGGATCCTCACGATATTGCTAATAGGATCATGCGTAAAGAAAACTACCTCATTGCAATGATCAACAAAAATGTTCTTGACTTGAACCTGCCTATCCCATTTTACAAGGAACAGTTCATGACCCGCACAGTTGAATGGAATCTTAGTCTATGCGTCATGGACTTTGTGTTTAACGAAAACGGTCAGGTCAGACCGATATTTCTCAAGGAAAATCAACGGCAAGTGTTGATTGATGGGCTCCGCAGGCGTTTTTTGTTTGCAGGATTCACCAACATTCTCTGTGCGCCCTTCACAGTTGTTTATCTTACATTGCTTTACTTTTTCCGTTACTTCAACGAGTATCACAAAGACCCTGGCTCTATTGGGAGCCGACAGTATACTCCTCTTGCTGAATGGAAAATGCGTGAGCTTAACGAGCTCTACCATCTCTTTCAGCGACGTCTTAACATGAGCTATGAGCCCGCATCGCGATATGTTAACCAGTTTCCAAAGGAAAAGACCGTCCTACTATCTCGATTTGTAGTATTTGTCACTGGGTCATTTGCTGCTGTTTTGGGTATAATAACGCTGATTGATCCCGAAATGTTTTTAGGATTCGAAATCACAAAGGATAAAACGGTTCTGTTTTACATTGGATTGTTCGGTTCAATTTTGGCATTCAGTCGTAGCATGATTCCTGACAAGTCTTATGTGTTTGATCCAGAAACCAGTCTAAAGCTTGTTGCGGAATTTACGCACTACTTGCCCGAGGAATGGGAGGGTCAGTTACATACCGACAAAGTTAAGAATGAGTTCTCAAAACTTTACGATTTAAAGATCATGATAATTGTGCGCGAACTCGCGAGTGTTGTTATAACTCCATTCCTCCTTTGGTTCTCTTTGAGCAAAAGTAGTGAGAGAATTGTTGACTTTTTCCGAGAGTTTACTATTCATGTCGATGGACTGGGATATGTATGCACATTTGCAACGTTTGACTTCAACGCGGGCAAGAAGAAGTCAGGATACAAACCAAAGAGAATGAATGGCCAGGGCGCGTACGACAACGATACTGCTGAGGAGGAAGAGTACGAATTGCGTCAAAACTACTACGCGACCACTGATGGAAAGATGCTTAAGTCCTATTTGAACTTTTTAGACCACTACGGAGGTGATAATGACGGACCTGCGACATCTGGAAGTGTATATGGGCGAACACCGGCTATTAATCGTAGCACAATTTCTGGCTACGGCGGACTAGGCAATTCCCGTGTTACACTTCCTACAGCTGCTGGAGCCGACTCTGTGTATGGAGACATGGAAAACAGCGTTATGGGCCGGTTCACGCGGATGCACAATCAAATCCAAAGCGGCACTACCACACCTCTAGCTCGTTCTGGAATGTTGGACGCTAGTATAATGTCTTTAGGAGGTGGTGGTGCTGGTGGAATACCAGGAGCAGTGAGTTCAGCATTCCTTCGGAAACAGCGGCGCCCACTTGTACCTCGGAAAGCCCCATTTGTTGCTATCAGCAGCGATGACGAGACTGACGAAGAGGAAGCTGCAGCCGCTGCAGCACGCATTGGTGGGAAAAGTGCGGAGGATGAAACCAATTTAAGCGGCTCGTTTGTGACTTCCATTTACCCAGCACGACGAAAGAGTATGGCTGGGATGTCAGCAGCAGCGGGCGGTAGCGAGGACGGCAACGACGACGACGATGATGATGATTCAGAAAGTAGTAGCAATGGGAAACGAGGAGGAACAGGTAATGCCGGTGTTCTTGGATTGTTGAATCAGTTTTACAAACAGACGGATGTAACCAACTTTTGATTTTTAAAATGAAATGAATATGATTTTAGTTAATGAGCATGTACAAAATGAAAATAAATATGAAGTTAAGTACAGTTTTTTATTTAAATATTCTAAGTTGTGGGTATTATCTATCATGAAGAGAAAGCTCAAAGTTAATGAGAAAAAGAGACCATCAGTAAAGCAAAATTTTCCTTGTATTATTTGGCTTGAATTTATGAATTTTTAGCACTTTCAGTGTAGTGTGTTTATATTTGATGAGTGAAGATGTCAACTTCTCCTTCCTCACTCTCAATGTATTGTATTGGGTCCTTAGTGTTCACGAAGTGCCATTTGGCTCTGTATCTCGCCAAACAAACCGATAACTGCCTCATAAACATATCAGCTTCACATTCCGTCAACTTTACTCTGATATCTCTCAGTGCCTTCTCAGACTCAGTGTGAATCAGTCCACCTGGCGAAATAATCAAGGGGTCGAATTGGGCCCTGGCATCGCCCACAAAAATACATGAAATTAGCGTAAAGCAATTGTTAGGCTTATACCAAGTATCTTAAATAAGGACTAATGTTGTTTGGAGGAAAATATTATCAAACTGACCTTGAACTGGGGTCAACGAGAAATTCTCGATTGTAAGATCGAAATTCCTTAACACTTGTGGACGACTGAATTCGGCAGTCATCGACACATAGATGCTTGATTTTTAACATTTAAATATAGATTGATAGAAGTGCCAGACTACCGTATAGTCTAGTATGCTGAAATATCTACTGAAAGTGTTTGAAAGTAATAGTACTGGCTAGGCCCTTGGGCATATTGATAATCTAGTTGGAGGGAAAATAAAATGCAGTAGAGAAAATGATATCATAGCCTGAAAACACAGGTCAGTCATATTCAGTCTAAAGAAAGCTAAAAATATGCGAATTTGCTGCAGTATTAATTCAGGGTCATAAGCTAATTAACGTTGCCCCACCGCCTGTTAAACTAACGGGTTTATCAGAAATCCAACCGGAACGGAATCCAAAACGGATAGAACCTAACGTGTTTCCAGAGCCAAGATTCATAATCAAAATTAACCATAATGAATTACTGTACCTGGCAGCGATTTCAAAGGCCGGTAGAACCAATTTGTAATACTTTGGCAGACGTCTGAGCCTCCGGGATGTCGAAGTATTTGAGACCTGCCGTAGACTAGCCTAGTCTACTGCGGTAGAAACGAAACTTTAATAAAGATCTCGAGACCGTGGCTGTTCAGTAGCGCAACTTGTTTTATCGCTATCTTCCTTGCTAAATGGATTTGTCAGTCGCCTTGGTCCTGCCAGTGTGAGTGACTGCGAGATAGTCTATATTACTGGTACCGGTCAACTGACTCAAGTGTTGATAAGATCTACCCCATATTATAGAGTCTTAGCGAGCGGTCAAAGCTAGCAGTCAACCAAAATCTACGTACCTAAACGATCTTGCCCTGAATGAGCCCCTCAGCAGGGATCGACTTTACAGAGGTTACGGTACTAAATTAATAAATAGGCTTTGCACAGTATTTTTTTTCTTTCTGACAATGGTACCGTGAGTCTCGCGTAAGGCAGTAAGCGTGACGATACCTACCACTTTTATTGTGATGGGTTTTACGTGGCAGAGATACCTTTCCTCTTTACGTATACAGCTAGATTATTCTTGCTCTCGATCGATATTGGTGTAATGCTGCTGTTGCTATGAGGTGAGGTAACAAGCCTTCTCCTATAACGAGTATTACCGTACGATTATCAGTTTAGCGCGCTATTAAACGCATATTGATAAGTACTTGGCTCAGCTTTGCAGGTTTCAACATCTGTGCGACGTTGAGATCACAATAATGTGAAGTTTGACAAGCCGTACGAAATACTGTACAACGTTTTACCATCTGGAGATTTGCTTTTTTGACTGACAAACTTGATCCTTGGAAATTTAAGGATCCATAATCCATTTATTTTCTTTCGCAGCAAACAAGTTGATGACAGCAGCTATTTGCTGTGACTTGCTACAAAATACGTGCTGGTCAATTGCTTTAACGGTGCTCAACAGATGGGCTGAGAAATACCACACAACTTAAAATTAGATTAGACCAAAATACAAAAAAAAAAAAAGAGAGTTTTGAATAAGCCAACCGTCGACGGAGAGGAAACCAGTTCAGGAGTTTAAAAAAAAAAAAAAGAGAGTTCTGAATTTAAAATTTTATGAGCCAATTAAATCCTAATTGAACGCTACCTACATACGTCTCTATGCCATATAGTCTAGCTGACTCTAGCATATAGACGTCTAAACAGCTCTACAGAGTCTACAGTACAGTAGAGTCTAGTTATTTCTCATACATTTCATATGTATTCTCTATAGGTCCCTTGCATTCTAGCGGCATACAGGGTTATGGTCTCAGGCAATAGCTCAACCCGCAGGAACATGGTCTAGTCATGTAGGAACTAGACGCGCTACCAAATGTTGGAACTATCATTCATTATTGTCAGTACTAATTTGTGAATGAGTAAATAGTAAATACTGTACAAAATTCCTTGGGCATACTATCTACACAGATTCTACAGTACTGTAGGTTGAAATATTGCACAATGGAGGGTTTTATATGTCGGTTGATGGAAAACCAATTCCGATCATTAGTAATAGCTAAGTCATTGAATTTTTAGTAATAATCTACACACAGATTCAACAGTATGCCGAATTCTTCTTGAACATGAAGGGCTTCTATGTTCAAATCTCATTTAGCAGATCGTGTTGATGATCATAGACTTGAAATTAAGTACCGCGCTGTACATATATTTTACTTAGCTTTTTCACACCGGTCGTATGTCATGGCAGTGTCAAAAAATTTCTAGTTGGCTCTCGATCACACACGTGGGTGGCTGTGAAGTTAACGTGTCTCCGATCCCGTTACAATCCTTTCATATGAGCCCAGATCGGTTTGTGACAGTTCAAATACATGTCAAGTAGACTGTTAGGCTATTCTAGCCCCCTTTGCCTTAGACTAATACTGATCTACCTATCTACCCCTAGGCTTACTCTATTTAGAGGGCTCGTTCACTTGACACATGTGATATATCGAATCTAGAGCTGTGGTAGTCCGCCAAAGAGCACTAATGAACACACTCACAAACCCCTTAATGAATTTATTAATTCATGAAACTGATACATGTTTAGCATAGGATTAAAACACATCAAGGATTTCAAAAGATAAGTAAAAGTCAGAGAAAAAAAGTAGTTGGCGTACTGCAACATGATTTCCCTCATAGTCTATGTATCTTGTTGGTTCCTGGTGATTTGTGGTTTGTACTTCGTGTATCCGTGGTCTTAAGCTTATAATATTCCTTGATATATGAATTCATGATTACACCTTCCTTATATATCTTATTCTCTTAGAAATTTATATGCCTACCGATCAGTGGTTGACTTTTCAAAAATGTCCTTTTAGGTTTTCATCCTTTGATTGGGGGAGAGGATACATCTGAAAAGACACAATTCACATTCTATCAAAATCCTGTACTAGTTTTCTCTTAGTCGGTTGCCTGTTGTTTGACAAGATACAAGACGTTCGATCTCAAAATTCATTGTATGATTACTTCTCTATAACTTGTAAGTTCCTGACACTTTTAGTTCATCTATTGTTTGTATTTGATGAGCAAGAATGTTTTCTTTCTCTTCTTCATTAAATATAGTATATGAATTCCACTCGTTGGACTCACCCCTTATTATTGGATATACTTTGATGGACACCATTGAAGTCTCTTGTATAGTCTAAATCGAATAGTTTTGAGAATTAATATTTTTTACAACCGTAATAATATTAGGGGAAAAGGCTTGACCATAGATCTCAATGACTGAAGCATGTACCGTACACAAACCTAGAACTGAACTTCTTAGAAAACTTTGAGACGCAATTCAGACTTGTAATGCTTAAGATCAAGGCTCACTTTGGTCCTTGTTTTTATTGAATTCTCACCCTCCCGTACTCCCGGGCTGTGATTGTGTCCCTAAAACACACGGATCAGTCAAAGTGGAAGACTTTTTGTGGAATGCCAATAACCGCTCGACTGGCGCACCGCAAAACCATACCCGAGTTATTTTAAGCTTTGTATTACGACGACGAAATGCGGACGAAAAAGAGAAAACCTTTTGAAATCGGGTCTTTGCCATCTAAGGCGCGCTATCTGTGGACAATACACAACCTGTTCCACCCAGCAATTGTTGAAGTTCGTTTCCATGACTCGATGTCAGATATTAATTGAATACACCAAAAAATAAAAGCGTTAATTGGTTTCATGTTCGGAGAATGGGAGAGAGAGAGAGATGGGAAGAAAGAAAGAAAAAATTGGTACCAGTAGTTTACACAAAACAGCCCAGGAAAAAAATCATTTGTAGCCTAAACTTACCTTCTAATTTGCCAACAATGTTTGAATCAACACCGGCATTCAGTTCCATCTTATATTTTATGAAAAACACCCGTGGTCCCGCTCTTGCTTCATATTATAAATTCTGAAGGGGGTTTCCCTCAAAGTCTTATTCGTTTCATGCTTTCAATGCGAATCTCAATGTCAGTACTCTGTAATAGGCAAAAGATAGACCTTTTATTGCCAAGTTATCAGTGTGCAAGCTGAGGCATGCCAATTCGAATGGACATTACACAATTATCTCGCTGAGAAACACAATTCCTCATATTTATCACGGCAAACTTTTTTCTTAGTGGCATTCTGTTGTGATTTTGTTTTGCAAGTTTATTTTGCGATTTTATTTTGTGTGAGGTATGAAAGTAGAATCCTCGATATATATTTGGAAGTGAGAAAGAGTTACTGCTCTATGTTGATGCAAAAGTTTTGGAAAAAATAACTGCGGTATACTGCTGCAGGTCAGTCCACCTGATGCCTGGTACCGCACCATTTTCAGAGAGGTTTACCTTCCTTACTCTTTAACGCGCACTGAGTCTAACTTTGAGACTCACTTATACTGATCACTTTGCCGATTCTATGCAAGCGACCACGACCGCGCACACAACTTTTCGCGACAATCCGCGGCTGTTTTGTCTGCGTTAAACTTCTTGGCTCGAATAACCACAGGCCTACCGGTATACGAGTCTAGACTAATAATTAGAGTATATATGGGGGCCAAGCCAGAAATTTATTTGGCTAGGAACTACTGCACTTCGATAATGCGAATTTTTGTACAGGATTTGCTTTTTTTTCGTCATCAGCTTTTTTGGATTATAGTCCCTTCTTTTTTTCTTTTCTT
>JAJMKT010000445.1:0-10794 GCA_030563985.1 Geotrichum restrictum
AAAAAAAAAAAAAAAAAAACCAGTCTCCAATTTATTCAGGCCTGTTTTGTTTAATTGTTGCACGCCAATATGGAATATTTTTGTCTCTAAATTGTGCAGTACTTGGGCGAAAAATATTTGACATAAGAGGAAATTTATCTGAATTATTCTTCAATTTTTATTTTCCTGGCAAGCCGCCTGTCTTTGTTTCTTTCTGTGAATTCATATTGCAATCCAGTCACTTCCAGTGTACAGTTCGAAATGCATGTGGGCTGTTTTACAGCTTATTTCCAAGGTAATTCGGGTTGCTCGCTTAGTCTACAGGTAATTTCAGTTATCCATCCAGTTACACAGGTTCTTCCAGATTGTTCAAAATCTTGGACTAGACCTTTATTCAAATCTTCTTGTATGACTTGGACTTTATGGATCCACGCTCTGAAAGAGGAAAAAAACAAAGAATAACAAACCAACAAGAGTGCCAAAGTATAAAATACATGCTGGCAGATGCTTTCCATCTTACGAGAACATGCTTGGTAACCCATAATTCATAGACTATGTTGTTAGACATTTGTATATTGTGGTTTTATGAATTCATTCGCAAGGGTCCAAGTGACGTTACTGGAGTCGCCCTGTACTTTAATACCTTACAAGCATACCGCGTACAGTGTGTAGACCTATATAAATAGCAAGTCTATGCCAACTTACTAGCTCTAGATCTCAAGTCTAAGTCTTTTGAATTCATTTTCAGATTTTTTTCAGCACGTAAGATGGATCAGCTGCTCATCAATTTAGCTATAGGCGGATGCGGTATACATTTGTATTCTGCTCATTATGTGGTCCTGAAGCTTTTGCAGCTGTCATTTAGTTGATATTCTACACCCGAGTCACAGCTAGGTCCGTGGTAAGCTCATAATTCTTGAGACATTGTGAACAAAAAAGAGACATCTAGAAATCAGATGGTCAAAAATTAGAAAGATAGTCATGAGATGGATCGATGTTAACAATTGGCATAATCTAGGCGTTGTCAGGTCAGAAACGGGTCTAAAAACATTTTGAGTCAGTGGCATCCCTTACTTTCGTTGACAGTTCGTATTCAGTTAAGCTATAGGGCAATTGTACGTCGACCTACTTACTTCACGGCCGATGAACATATGAACGAACTAATTGGAGAATGATTGGACTCAGGACTGTCTGAAGTTCTGGTTTACCTCGCGATCATCCATGGGCATTGACAACGGGACCCACCCAGTATACACTAAAAAGATTGTACTGTACATATGTATATGCTGACCGCTGAGCCTGCACAGTAGCTGCAGTGATGAGCGTTTTTTCTTTACAGGAGAAATGCGACCGGTATGGACAGACGACTTCTGGGATTTGATAAAAAAAACGTTTGCTGTCGGGATATTAATCCGTGTACAGCTGAACGTAGACCAGTGCGTGTAGTGTGTAGTCTAGTAAGATAGGTGTGGTGGCTCGGTGTTTCGCCACTACAACATAACAGCTGAAGCCTTAAAGTAATTCCAAAGGCGTTCTAAAAGCGTTCTAAAGGCGTTCTGAAAGCGTTCCAAAGACGTCATGAACATCAAGAATCATAGTACTGAATATATTGAGTCAGGGTTCAACTGTTGTTTACCATAGTACTTGACAAGTTAATGCTACTTGTACTATTCTAACGAGACTCCCTATTTTATTCTCTCATTCCAGCCAACAAAGTATACGCGGCCGCCAACGTTTTTATTCAAGTAATTAGTCTCTCAGGTGGCCGACGGCCGGCGCCAGTCGCTATGGCCGATAAGCCATGGCAATTGATATCCGCTATTAAACGCGCCAGCTGGCTCTATTCCATCTAGAGCAAGCACAAAAGCTTCAGAGCAGCACCGGTACTTTCCACGCTAGACTAGACTACTTGAAGGAGAATCTTTCTTTATCTGGGTCTTTTTTTTCTGTTTGTAGGTGTTTGCTTAGTGCACGCTCGTTAGCTGAAACGCAGAAACAGTAAACTAAATGGATGCTTCATCTCGCTCTCACTCGTAAAGGCCAATTACAGTGTTGAACAAGTGTTTTGTACAATTAATTGTAGACATTGCCTCGTCGCGTGTGACGGATGAAGATGCAACTGCATACACATGACGTACTCAAATGCCAAATACTAGACTAGGTCTATACTGGACTGTCGATGCGCTGGAATTGAATCGAACCGACTTTTTTAGGAGACTGCCATGGTTCTTTTGTAGTCCTGGCTGTAGAACAAACGCCTAGAAGATATTTCGTTCTCTGGAATCGAAATCTGGGCGTGGTCTCATGGTCTCCCTATATTGTTTACAAAACTTTACATAGCTTACACACTCTACAATGTATAGGTCTACCTTACATGGACATGGTTTACAAACTTTACATGGACATATCATTGTAGGTAATAGGGACCACATACCTTAAAGCGTGTACATGTAAAGCCGAATGATGATAGAGGAGGTAGATGTCAATATGAATTTTGTTCGGCTAGCTATCTAGACTTCAAAAGTGTCTCGCTATGAAAAAGTAAGTCCTTAGCAGACATCGACTCTTTGCCATATGTAAAGTTTGTCAACCATTTGAGTCGACCTGGTGAGACAGGCAGTCTCGTTTGTGAAATTCACCAATGAGGCCTCTTAACCACCGCACTTCCAACGGCTTTTTACCGCATTCTCCCTTTTATTATTTGCTGGTATATTAAAATATTATTATCCCGCGCTTCTTTGTAATTTTTTCTTTTTCTTCTTTTTTTATTCTTCTCCTCCTCCTCTTCCATATATTCTTCTTCTTCTTCTTATTCTTCTTCTTCTTCTCCTCCTGCTTCTATTGACTCTGCCGAACTTCCATCTGTCTAGAAGTTCTTTAAACCTTCCGATATCTCGAATTTTTGTTAGTTTTCGCCCTTACCTTGGCTTCCCACGGCCCCTCCCACCTCTCCCTCTCACACCAGCTGATATCGTGATATCGTGATATCACCGTATCCGGCCGTCACCCAACACCCAACCATATCGATCGTTCTCACCACGCACACTCACACATGGCAAGCCACTCTGACTTTGCCATCGAACAGGCAGTAAGTACTCGGTAGTCCTGCTTCATTCGCCCAATGAAAATGTCTCATGAAAACGTCTCATGAATAAACCTTCTAACTAGTTCTCGTAGTGTGATTCGTGTAGGATTCGAAAACTCAAAGTAAGTAACCACGACCGTCCTATATTCGTACATATTCACCGTGAGGACGCTCTCTAACGCGTACTTAGTGCTCGAAAGACATGCCTGCTTGCTCTAAATGCCTCCAGTACAACCGTTCCTGCAAATACTCTCCAAAGACCGTGCGCTCGCCATTAACTAGAAGGTGAGTTCTTCTGAGACCTCTCGACTTACCTCTTGACTAACATCAGCCTCTTAGTTATCTCACAAAAGTAGAAGAACGTGTTAGGCGCCTGGAAGCGCTAATATGTGACATACTGCCCAATACCGACATTGATCAACTCATATCCAAAACTTCTCACTCGCACTCTAGAGAACGAAAGGGCAGGCTCGCCTACCATGACCACGACGATGACCCCTTATTTATAAAACCAGAGCCAGAAGAGTACTCCCCATCCAAACCCCTAGAACAGCAGCCCCCTGCTCATCGACCCGTTCTCCCCAAAGATGAAGTCCCGGATGAAGCCGATGGCTTCGACTGGATTGAAGAGGAACTCAAAGGAAACGAGCTCAGCGACGGTATGGCAGCCTTATCCATCAACCCACAGGGCACTGGCTACTTTGGCCTTGCCTCTAGCTCCGTGTTGCTGCGAGCTCTGCGCGTTCCCTCGTGGGACGTGCCTCTCACTCCCGAAGACGACAGCCACGCAGATTATCACCTAAAGTCAGAATTTCTCGCCTCCAAATTGATTAGCGACACAATGGTGGACGCATTTTTTCAATTTTACAACTCATCGTATCCTCTAATTCACGAACCAAGCTACCGAGCTCAATACGAGGGCATAATCCCGCGCCCACGTGAAGACCTGTGGGAGCTCTTGCACAATGCTGTGCTCGCCCTTGGCTGCTGGTGCATCAACCACGAAAACAGCAGCACCGACCTCATTTACTACCAGCAGGCGCGCAGTAAACTTACGTCTAGCATCCTGGAAACGGGAAACCTGCCGCTCGTGCAAGCGCTGACGCTGCTCTCAAACTACGTCCAGAAACGAAACAAGCCCAACACAGGCTGGAACTACCTGGGCCTTGCCATCCGCATGGCCCTAGGTCTTGGCCTGTACCGCGAGTTCCCCAACTGGAAAAGCAGCCCACTCAAACTTGAAATCCGGCGCCGTGTGTGGTGGGTGCTGTACATTTTCGACTCAGGTGCGGCAGTCACTTTTGGCCGCCCCATTAATCTTCCAGGTCCTGAAATTGTCGACGTCCACATGCCTCTCAACATTCATAACTCGTCGTTGACCGTGGACACCACTGTTATGCCTCCCGAGCTCTCAGGCCCTACGGAATACTCTGGAATCATTACGCAAGCTAATTTCTGTCGTCTCACTAACGGAATCTACAACCGCCTGATCTCTCAGCCGAGCCCGTCGGCTGAAGAGTCACTGGAATACAATAAAATCATTGAAAAGTTCATGGCGGAGCTGCCACTCCACTTTCAGCAAAATGGGCCGCTAAACACGTCTACACAATGGTTTGTTCTAACGCGGTACAGGTTACTATGGCGCGTCAAAAACTTCCAAGTCATCATGTTTCGCCCATTTGTGCTGCAACACGTTTTGCAGGTCGGCGATACGGCGCCCGTGCCGGCCACACTCAGCAACAGCGAAGCCGAAAAGGAGTGTCGGCGGATCTGTATTCAAAGCGCGCGGGAAACGATTGTGCTTGTGATTGAGTTTCTCAACACGTTCCAGCATTCGTCCATTTCAGTATGGTATGCGCTCTACTTTTTGTTTCAGGCCTCTCTCATTTCCATAATTTGCCTTGCGTCGGAGCCTAACTCTGAGCACGCGCCCGAGTGGCTTGACGACGTGCAAAAGACCAAAGAGATCTTGGTTTCGCTCAATGAGCAGAATCGGTTGGCGGCAAGGTTCTACCAGGTCATTGAACGACTGTCAGACCAGTACATTCACACAGACATGTCACAGCAACCGCAACTGCGCAATGAATGGATGAACGATATCTATTCCCTTGTATTTGACTTTTCCAAGCCTCCGTCCGCGGACTTTGATCTTCCTAACGAACCCATCATCATGTAATTTGCCTGTTTCTTATTGTTTTTGTTGTCTGTTTGTTGCAGTATTTTTTGCTTTTGTGATAATTTGTTGCCTTTTCTGTACAATACGCTTTTTTAGACTGATGTGAAATAAACATCTCGGAGACTTCTCGGTGCTCACCACAACCCCGAACTCGGGCGAATCCATTACCCCAGAGTTCAAACGTTCCTCATGGACTTGAAGTATAAAAGGTTCCTGAATCGCTACTTTTTTTGCTTCATCCTGCTCTACATTTCGTATTTTATTTCGCATTTCCACACTGAAAATGCTTAGAAATCTATCCAGAGTTCCTCTTGGTAGAGCTGCAACCCGCAACTTTCCCCGCATGGTCTCAACAATATCACAATTTCCCTACCCAACAGCCCAAGAGGAGTCCGCCTACTTGAAGTCGCAGACGGCTGAGATCGAAGAATGGTGGGCTTCTCCTAGATACAACGGTATTGCTCGGCCCTATTCTGCCGCAAAGATTGCCTCCTTTCGTGGAACCCTGCCCATACAGTACCCCTCTTCAGTGCAGGCCAACAAGCTCTTTGCGCTCTTCACCGAGCGATCCAAGCAGGGCCTCCCCGTTCATACCATTGGATCTGTGGACCCCGTCCAAATGACACAGTCCGCAAAAAACCAAGAAGTTGTCTACATCTCTGGCTGGGCTGCATCGGCCCTCCTCACAACGACCAACGAAGTCTCTCCTGATTTCGGTGACTACCCTTACGATACCGTCCCAAACCAAGTCGACCGCATCTTTCGGGCACAAATGCTCCATGACCGCAAGGCGTGGCACGAATGGGTCAACTTGTCCCAGGAAGAGCGTGCTAGCAGAATTGCGGCTGGGAACGGACGTATCGACTACCTCAGACCCATCATTGCTGACGCAGATACTGGCCATGGCGGCACTGGCGCGGTAATGAAGCTTGCAAAGCTGTTTGCAGAACGTGGTGCGGCAGGCATCCATCTCGAAGATCAGCTCCACGGTGGCAAGAAATGTGGCCATCTCGCAGGCAAGGTCATTGTGCCCACGAGCACACATATCTCGAGACTGACGGCTACAAGAATGCAGTGGGATATCATGGGCACTTCGAACCTGGTCATTGCCCGCACAGACTCTGAGTCGGCCAACTTGTTGAGCAGCTCGGTGGACAAGAGCGACCACGAGTTCATCTTGGGAGTGGTAGGTAATGAGCAGCCATTGGCAGAAAAGCTGCAGGCCTTGGAGGAGTCTGGTGCGACGCCAGAAGACCTTAATAAGCTGGAGGAGGAGTGGATGGAGAGCACGCCGCTTGTCACCTTTAACGAGGCTGTTGTGCAAGAATTGACTAGCACTGGAAAGTCTGATTTGATTGAAGGATACCTTGAGAAGGTTAAGGACGTGGGCAACCATGAAGCCCGAAGAGCTGCCAAGGCCGTTCTTGGTGAAGATCTGGCCTGGAGCTGGGATACTCCCCGTACGCGCGAGGGCTATTACTACGTCAAGACTGGCATTGAAGTGAGTTTTTACTATTATTTTTTTTCTTTTATTTTTGCTAACATTACAAGCCTGCATTGAAACGAGCTATTGCGTTTGCTCCATATGCAGACCTGCTCTGGCTTGAGACCAAGTCGCCCGACCTTGCACAGGCCAAGGCGTTTGCGGCGGAGATTCACAAGAAGCACCCTGGAAAGTGGTTAGTATACAACCTTAGTCCTAGTTTCAATTGGGCGGCCCATGGATTCAGCGACCAAGACCTTAAGGATTTCGTATGGGAACTGGCTAAATCTGGTTTCGTAATGCAGCTCATTTCACTGGCTGGCTTGCACACGAATGGTCTGGCTACTTGGGAGCTGTCGGAGAGGTTCAAGACGGAGGGTATGAAGGCTTATGTTGATTTGGTGCAAAAGAAGGAAAAGGCGCTGGGATGTGATGTTTTGACTCACCAGAAGTGGTCCGGTGCAAACTATTATGATGAGATTATCTCGTCGGTTGTCTCGGGTTCGTCGGCCACGTCGAGTACCGGAAAGGACTCGACGGAGCACAGTTTCTAAGCAAATCTGGGGTAAAAAAATAAGGACTGTAAATTACTTACATACTATAATATACACACCCGCATAAATGTGCTGTATGCGATATGCGCAAGTGTCTCCTCCATATTAACTTTCCTTCTTTCTCCACCAAAAGCTTCGAAGTCGACCGTATCTCACTCAGCCATGAAGCTGATAGAACTACCAGTCGAGCTTCATCAAAACGTTTCTAGTTTTCTATCTCAGACCGACCTCTATGCGCTCGCGCGTACGTGCCGACAGCTCCATAATGTATGCTACCCCATCCTCTGGGAGGCCATTTCCTTCATTGACCAGTTCCCTACCTTTGGCATCGACCCCTCTGCGCCATACTCCAACGGGCCCCAATTAGCCTCGTCCGACATTTGCTACGCCTGCACCATCTCCGCTCCCCGACCCGTAACCATCACCCTTATTGCCTCCAAATTCCGGTGCTACCACAACCCCCGCAACTCATTTCGGGGGTTCCTCGACGCCATTGAGAACAACACGATCCGGGAGCCCACATGCCGCCTTGTCAAAGTCATTTCGATCTTTGATGTGCGCGGGACCGACGCCATGGCCAAGCTGATTGCGCGGCTCGCGCGTCATAAGCCGCGGTCGTACCTGGGAAATGTGACAAATGTGCAGCTCTTTGTGACTAACTCGTCGGTTAAACCTATTGACTTGATGGCGCGATTCTTGAGGCCCACTGACAAGTTTTTTTTGATTCAGGATACGAATCGAAACCCGATGCAATTGACGAGGCTGATTGCGAACAAGACTCCGGGGTTTTTTTATACGCTCCGGTGGTTGGATATCTCTGTAGGCTCTGAGAACTCCAATACCAACAGTAACAACCACGGCAACAACAACAGCATCAGCATCGACAACGACGACGAGGAGGACATAAATTTCGTAAACGGTTTATTGGAAAAAATGGTCAACCTTGAATTTTTGTGCATAAGTAACCGGACCAATTCGGGCAGCAGCCGGTTCAAAGTTGCGGCCACGACGTTTGCGGCGTTGACCAAGTTGGTGCGGTTCAAAGTTTCGGGCGAGATTGTGACGACGCTTAACTCGTTTCGAGCCTCGGATCTGTTACCGGTGACGACGAGTGTGAAGTTTGATTTGTCGTTGCAGGATGATACAACGACAGCATATATGGCTTACTTGGAGGAGTGTATCAAACACATGGACGACGGCGGTGGCGGCAGCAGCGGCAGCAGCAGCGGAAACGGCAGCGACAATAAAACTAACGGCGCTGGCACAGGTACCGGCAAAGGCAAAGGCAACAAAAACCACCAATTTCTGTTTCAGCATATTGAATCATGCAGCTTTTTGTGGAGCCATGTGGGCAGCTGGAACCAGATTTACAATTCACGAGTATCAGTCAAGTTTTGGTTTCCAAATGTCACCAAGCTAGAGCTTTGGCTTGCCAAGTACGAGCAGGAAAAGGATTTGATTAGGGCGTGTCCCAAGCTAAAAACGTTGATTCTCAAAGAAATTTCGTTGCAGTCGCTCAAATTTATTCAAGAAACGCATCCCCAGTTAACGTCCCTTTCGTTTAGCATGGTGACGCCGGAGAGCAGCGACATTGCTATTGAGCAACGGCAGCAGCAGCAGAAGCATATGGATGGCGACGGCGGTGCCGGCGGTGGCGCACCCCCCGTGCGTACCAATAACCAACGGTTGCACCTTCTCTCCTCCCTAGCAGCCGCTGCCTCGCAATACACTATTCTGTTACTAACAACAATCCAGCAATTTCGGAACCTAGAGTTTCTCGCCATTGGCTACCAAGAGGTACTACAGGCAACGTCAACGTCAACTTCAGGGGGCATGGGGAGCAACAGCAGCGGCACGTTAACGGGTGAAGATTTTTTCAAGTGCCTCCGAGAATGCGACAAACTGGCGCAGGTGGCACTAATGATTCCAACCAAAGGGTTTTATAGTGCGCGATCAAAGTTGTACCGGGCTTACAAGGCGGATGAGAGTGGGATAATGGCATTTTTTACAGAGGGCCGGTATATTTATATTGGAAAGCTGTGTTATAATGCGTTGTATCTGGATGTGCCCAACTTTAAGCGTAGCATGGCAGAGGAGGGTATGGCGGTGGCGCCTACAGCCGGCGGCAGTACTGTCAGTGAGTAGCTAACTAGCTAACTAGCCATGTCGCCAGAGGGGAGAAGACGTCTAGAAGTGTGGTCGAGTGGTGAGAAATATTTTTGACAAATATTTTTGACAAATCATATTGTGACTTCAGTTGCGATTCGATGGATCTTGCAAATTTATTTCACACTAAAAAAAACGCACGAACCTTTTACCGATATCCCGCTTTCTCCGATTTCCCCGTTTTAAATTAATTTCCATTTTCTCAATTTTTCAATTTTCTCAATTTTTCAATTTTTCAACTTTCTCAATTTTTCATTTCTGATAATTTTTTCAATTGTTTCGCTCTAAATCAAGTCCATGTCTTTGTTACTAGATTACCATGGCTCAACCGAGTCTGCTCCTCCTCCCTACGCTCCTTCTACCCGCAGTCATCTCCAGGACCTAGGTCTGCCTCTGTCGCTGTCAGATGTCCCGCACCGCTACTATCCCATGCCCAGCCGAATGGAAGGCCACAACGGGCAGCCCAACTCGTTGTTCTCCCCTGAGTCTTCTCAGTCCACAGCCGCTACGTCAGACGTCTTTCCGGATCAGAGCCAGAATGATCGTGAGAACCCTGCGGATTCAACGCTACCACTTGTAATGTCCACAACCCACGACAGTCTTCTCCCATCCTACACCACCGGAGCCCGAATAACACCCAACCCGAACTTTTTCACCTCCAACAACCGCTCCTTTTCCACAAACTTCAGTTCCTCTTCCAACAACGGCATCAGCGATTCCAATGCAGTGCTCTCGGCTCTCACTCTCCAAATCACCAATCCACCGCCTTTTCCCCGATCGCACTACGACATTGGCGACATAATTCAAGGTACCATCATGTTTGCGCCCTGGAAAAAGGGTGCCGACAACAAACAAGCCATCACTTCCGTCATGGTCGTGCTTCAGGGTTTGGAAGTGAGTATGGCAAATGGAGGGGTTGCGACCCATCGCACGTTTCGGCTCGCGTACCATGTTGTGCCTGACATGGCTATGCCGCCGGAAGGCATTGTGGCAGCGGGGTATGTGTACAGTTTCCCGTTTTCGGTGCAGGTGCCGGAGGTCCGGCAAGAGAATGATAGCGGGTGTTCTTGTAAATTTGAACCGTCGTCGTCGTCTACCGATATTCAGCAGCAAGGCGCTAGCACTAGTGGGGGTGGCACGGGTGAGAGCTCTGACACCAAGGTCGTTGCTGGTCAGAATGATGGTGAAGATACGAATGGAAATCAACCGGTTACCGCCGGTAAGCATCGCACTTTGCCTCCCACGTTCCCAGGCGGGACGGCCGGAAATACAATGGATGCGGCCCATATCCGGTACCAGTTGTGTGCAATGGTAAGGGGGCCGCAGTATAATACGACGACTCGAGAGACCA
>JAJMKT010000446.1:0-18152 GCA_030563985.1 Geotrichum restrictum
AAACAAATAAAAAACGATTAAAAAAAAAAAAAAGTGAAAAACGAAGGAAAAAAAAAAAAAAAAAAAAAAAAAAAATAAAATGTTGTAGTAGGACAAGAGTCCGACAGACTATGGCTGTGGTTATAGTCTTACAGCAGGGCTTGTCGTAGTAATGGTCGTGGTAACAGATAGTCCGTACAAGTAAATAAACAATTGTGGAGTAAAGTTTGGAGTGTGCATTTTTCGCGTTCCCTTATGCTCTTGCTGAACCTGAAAGAAATCAATGTATCCCCCTCCCGCCGTCTATTCGAATTTCACATCATTCTTTATCTCTCATTCATTCATTCATTCTTTCTTTCTTTCTCCATGTAGAGTCTTTTTTTTTGGGTAGCTTTCGAGGTGCTTGTTCAGGTATCATTGAGTACTTTACTCGTGCGTCATGAAGAACCAGCAGCAACAGCAGCTTTGGCACCATCGGCAGCAGCAGCAACAGGAGCATCGGCGGCAGCAGCAACAGGAGTATCAGCAGCACCAGCACCAGCAGCAACAGTATTGGCAGCACCAGCAGCGTCGGCACCAACGGCAGCAGCTCCAAAAGCATCGGCAGGAGCAACAGCCTCGACAGCACCAGCGGCTTCAGCAGCACCGGCAGCATCAGCAGCACCGGCAGCATCAGCAGCACCGGCAGGATCAGCAGGATCAGCAACACCATCAGCACCGGCGGCACCAGATTGGGTCACAACCTTGGATTTGGTCGTTGGGGCCGCGACTGCTTGTTTTGTGCTTGTCGCTTTGAGTGCGGCGCTAGAAATGGCTTTACTAGTGGTAGTTGCATCGGCCTTGATTTTTGCTTCTGCTCCTGCCTTAGCTTCAGCTCCAGCTTCAGCTCCAGCTCCAACTCCAGCTCCAACTCCAGCTCCAACTCCAGCTCCGGCATCAACACCACCTGCTCCAGCGTGAGCGCCAGCGCCAGCACCGACTCCAGCGCCAATGCCAGCGCCAGTTCCAGCTCCAGTGCCAGCTCCAGCCCCTGCACCAGCGCCAGCGCCAGCTCCAGCCCCTGCACCAGCGCCAGCGCCAGCTCCAGCCCCTGCACCAGCGCCAGCGCCAGCACCAGCACCAACATCAACACCGCCAGCACCAACACCAACACCTGCACCTGCACCAGCACCAGCACCAGCTCCAGCACCTGCTCCAGCGCCAGTGCCAGCACCTGCACCACGATTAGCACCGCGATCAGCACCAGCACTTGCACCACGATCAGCACGGAACGCTTTCGGGACGCGACCGCGCCTAGCCCAATTCAATTTCCAGCCCTCGTCACAGTCGCCACGCGTGTTGCAGCCAGCAAAATGCACAACAAAGTCTCCGGGAACATAGGACCAGACCCACTCGGGCTTGTCACCATAGGCATTGATGAGGCGCTGGGGCACGAGGCCGACGTGCTGCTGAATGTTTTCATGGTGCAGAAACATGTGAATCAGTGCGTCTTGTTCGCGGCGAACAAAATCGGCCTTCATGTAAATGGGGTCGTCCCAAAGATCGAGCAATATGTTGGTAAACTCTGACCGTCTCAGAAAAAAGGACCCCGCGTTGAGTCCAAAAAAGTCTTGGGCAATGACCAGGTCAATGCTGTCAATGTTGATCTCGCCCTTGTTCATATAGACGCCGTTGGTAAAGGTGGACTCGGGATTGCGCAAGGGACGTCCGTACGTGAGACGCTGAGTCAGAGCCTTCTTACTGAGAACGTGCTCGGCAATGTCGATTTCAGGATCCATAATAATGACGTCGACGTCGAGCCACCAGATCCACTCCGCCTCGGGGTTCTTGTGAAAGGCCTCGCGAATCGCATGCATCTTGTCCCATACCGGGTGCCGGCCGGGCTCTGCAAACTTGGTGAGATTGACAAAGTAGTCTGTGTACCCGTGGTAAACGGCGTACTCGGCACGGTTTTCACGGGCCATCTCCAGCACGTTTTTGATTTCAGAATTGCCGTTGCCGTCGGTTGCTGTCAGCATGACAATCTTTTTGCCTGAAGGCTGCACCTTGCCGTTGACTTTGTCTTCGTCCTTGTAGACAATTTTCTCTTTAAAAGTCTTGAGCTCCGAATGCTCCATGCCCAAAAACAGTGATTGCAGCTTGTAGGAAATTTTTTTTTTGTCTCCGGCTGAAAGCCTCAAGAAGTGTTTCATCCAGGTCATGTAACGTCTTTTGCGTTGTGTAATACGCGACACAAGAGGCAATTCAAGTTCTTCCGCAGAGAGTTTTGATTCGATTTCTGAGTAGAGGGCTTTGATGGTGAGCTCGTCTGTGTTGGCCTCATCCTCCTCTTCTGCCTTTTTTCTTTCAGCGTCTTCGGCAGCTTTTCGTTCAGCTCTTTGTTCAGCTTCATATCTCTCAGCATCTTCCCTTTCTCGCTGCTGTTGCTCCTCGGCCTCTCTTTCCCGTCTTTCTTCTTCACGTCTTCTCTCTTCGTCTTCGCGCTGTCTACGTTCGTCGTCCTCAACGCGTCGACGGTCTTCGTCTTCTCTCTGGCGTTGTTCGTCTGCTAATCGCTGTTCCTCTTCGTGCTTTTTGCGAAAGTCGGGTTTACCCTTTGGGAAGGGATCAGGCACCTGAAATGCATTCTGGATGATGTGTCCCTCCGAAGTGACGTCATATTTCTCAGTGTAGACTGAATTCAGGGAGTATATTAGAATGACGAGCCCCAGCGCGAAGAACAGGTAGCACGCGAAGAGTCTTCTTTTGATCATCATCGCGACGGCTGTTGTTGTTGTTGTTGTGGTGGTTGGAGGAAATCAAGATGATGACAGCGCTAGAAGAACGTGCTTGCGAAATTAAGGAACGACTAGTCGACTGATGGTGATGGATTAGGATGCGCAGATGGCGATGGATTAGGATGGATTGAGATGGATTGAGATGGATTGAGATGAATTGATGGAAGGGAAATGGAAGGAGGAAGGAAGGAAGGAAGGAAGAGAAAGAAAGAAAGGAAAAGGGAGTGTTTTTTTTTGATTGCGGATTTTTTATTTCATTTTAATTTATTTATTTTCGTTTTCCCATTTTCATCACATCGAGGATGTTTTTTTTTTTTTCCTTTTTTTTTTTTTTTTTTCCAGTTTTCAGTAGCTACAGCAGTTGGAGAGCGCCTATTGTTCAGTACAGTACAACAACGCCTTATAACTAGTCCCACCAAGGCCTCCTCACTCACCTTTTAACGAGACAATATTATTTCCCACAAACTCACCCAAATTCACCCAAACTCACGCGCGTGGCTGGTCTCAGCAGTGTAACGTTCCTACAGTAGCTCATTAGTCGTGGTAGAACTGTACTGTTCAACACGTTGGTCCAGCCGCTTTTTCATTGTCAATTAACGTGAATTCTGCATTTCCAGCAACAACAAGCAACAACAAGCAACAACAAGCAACAACAAGGACATATCCACACTACGTCACAAACTGCAGCTGCCTATTGATAGCTGACACCTGGCCAAAACCTTACCTTCAACCACCAAAAAATCAATAAAAAATCAATCAATTGCTCTGCGGGACACGGGACTCGCTCCAGCTAGCTCTTTCTTCCTTTCTTTCTCTCATCGGATCCGTCCCGATCTCTCTGATCTGATCTGATCTGTCGGACCGGAACCGGTTCTCCAGCTGTTCGTTTGTGGACTTTTTCCCCAGATCAGCCCTAGCCCTAGAGCTCCCAGCTGCCTGGCCACTTTTGTCGCCCTAAAGTCAACTACGTAACTTCAACCACCAAAAAAATAAAAAAAATAAGACAAAAGGCACCGGCTCCACCAACATCCCCAACCGTTACCATAATATTACCGTAATATAAATTTTACTCTCTCTCACATTCACCATGGCGCGCAGGGAGATCGCTATTGAGGTGCCCTCTGCGCCCGGCAATAACAAATACAATGACGCAGCAGCAGCAAATAGTTTGTTGACAGGATCGCCGAAAAAAAAGCAGAAACTCAGTCACGACGCGTCGTCAGTGTCAGTCAAAAAGGAAGATGGAAAGGAAGATGAAGACGGAGAAGAGGAAGAAGAAGATGTGGACGATGGTAGCAGAATAATCACCTACGTCTTTGATGATGTCGAATATACCTACAAGGAACGGGCAGCGGTCGTGGAGGAAATCAACAACGTAATTGAATTTCGCGTCGTCAATAATGATGACTCCAAAGATCATCTCATGGTCCTCACAGGGCTCAAGAATATTTTCCAAAAACAGCTGCCGGAAATGCCAAAAGAATACATTGCGCGGCTGGTGTTCGACAAGTCGCACATATCGATTGCAATCATTCGGAGCCCGCTGACGGTTGTGGGCGGCATCACCTTTCGCCCATTCGAATCCAGGGGGTTTGCCGAGATTGTGTTTTGTGCAGTGTCCTCGGACCAGCAGGTGAAAGGCTACGGAGCCCATCTCATGAACCATCTTAAAGATTATACAAAGGCAACGTCCAAAATCACCCACTTCCTAACTTACGCAGATAACGGCGCTATTGGGTATTTCAAGAAACAGGGGTTCACAAAGGATATCTCGCTCAGCGACTCGACGTGGATGGGATACATTAAGGATTACGAAGGGGGCACTATCATGCAGTGCACCATGCTGCCGAGAATTAGGTACCTCGAGGCAAACAAAATCCTGCTTGTCCAAAAGGCTTGCATTGCTCGCAAAATCCGCGAAATCTCGAAATCTCACGTTGTGAGGCCAGGCCTGCAAATATTTAAAAAAAATCCACAAATGCTGCAGCCAGATTTCAAAGGCTCAGCCGTCGACCCGCTCACCATTCCGGGTGTCAAGGAGTCGGGCTGGACACGGGAAATGGACATACTGGCACGCCGCCCAAAACGGTCGCAACACTTTTCTGTCATGCAACAGCTACTCACAGCCATGCGAAAACACCCCTCAGCCTGGCCCTTTGCCCTGCCTGTCAATACGGAAGAGGTCCCTGATTATAACACAATTATTAAAGAGCCCATGGACCTGTCTACCATGGAACAACGACTCGATGCCGATGAATACACGTCGGTTGAAAAGTTCTTGTATGATAGTCGTCTCATCTTCAACAACTGTCGGGCGTTCAATCATGAATCGTCAAACTATTATAAGAACGCAACCAAGCTAGAAAAGTTTCTTTACCAAAAAATCCGGGAAATTCCCGAGTATGCATATCTACTCGATTAAGTTGCCTTGTTCACTGCATTCACTGCATTTGAATTCATTTATTCCATTCCATTCCCTTTTCTTATTCATATGATTTTATTAATCATGTACGTACAGTTTGATTCCTTATTCTCATTCTCATTCATTTTCTCATCCACGCCCCTCCTCTCTTTCAGGGTTATTAATCTGCTTGACAACGTTATACAACTCAGACATGTAATCAAACTCGTCAAGAGACCCTATAAACGACTCCTCAGCCATGTAAGCGTAAAACGGAATCAGCGGCGTGTGCGGTTTCAGCATCTTGCAATAAAGGCCCAGCGCCAAGGCCCGCTGGTACAACGGCAACGCCTTTTCAAACTTGACAAACATGGGTTGGTGATTATACCATGCGTGCTCAAATATGGAAAACATGCGTTTATACGCGATTGCAATCTGTCGGTCTGAAATTGTCGGAGATACAGATGCCAGACTAGAAAAAAAGAGAAGAGAGTTAGCAGGTAGAAAATAAAACCACCAAAAGTACCGGTAAATCACAAAAAGTAAAAACAGAACAAGTACGTAGTAAACGGAATAAAAACACTTACTGGCCAGTATTACTCAACGAATTCGATAGACTAAACAAGTCCATAGCCCAATCCAACGTATGCCACACATACTCCATAGCTGGACACTTTTGGGGCCGCTCATGCGACGAACAAACAACAACTCTTGGCCCAACTTGCATCGCTTCTGCACATTTGCCATCCTTCGCTGCACATCCATCCTTATACAAGGCCACCGCTAACAGGTTAAGGTCCTTAGCAAGTCTGCGCACAGACAAAAATGCCCACAACCGGTGATCAAGCATAGGAGGAGTCGTGACTAGGAAATTAAAAGAGACTCGTTTCTCAATTAGGGACGCCAGGTACTGGTCTGCGTCGTACACGGATTTTACGCGTTGCAGAAATTGGACGTGTTGTCTGCCGTCTTCATTGTCGTCAGAGTCGTGCCCGGGGTCGATGCCGTTAGAGAAGGAGTCGTCTAAGTCGACGTCAAGTGAGCGAGGTACTATGGAGTAAAGATCTACATCGTCTGCGGTGTTAACAGATCTAGAACTCGACCCGCGGCCTTGTGTTGTTTCTCGAACAGCTGCAGATTCAGCACCAGAATCAGACAATATGGTGATTGCATTACTCATGTTCGGAACGCTGTGACTCGTACTTTTACTGTCAGCTTTGCTATCCCTCAACTGTTGAGCAATGAGTTTGGTTGAGTTATCTGTATTCTTCAGGTCGTTATTGTTGTCGATGTTGTTATTTTTGTTAATCTTATTCTTATTCTTATTGTTGTTGTTGCCTTTGTCGTCCTCGTCGTCGTTGTTAATATTGCTATCCTTAACTTTAACATTCACTTTTGATGAGGAAGAAACAATACTGGGTTTAGACATTGGAGGAATAAGAATCATTCGAGACTCTCGTAACGTAATTCGTGGCACCGGCAGCGGCTGTGGTTGCGGAGGGGTAACCGGAGAAAGCAAAATGCCATCAGGTTCATGTGGGTCTCGAAGCTGCGAGCTCCGCGTTATGAGTGGGATTACCGCATGCTCTGGGGGTGTTGGTGGTGGTGGTGAAGAATTCCTGGAAGACGATATTTTTGTAGGATCCGAAACCTTTTGAGGATGTCGATGTGGCTGTAGTACGAGCTGCGGACGTGAATGTGGTGGTTGTGTTGTTATTCCTGCAGCTACAGCTGTAGCCACTGTTACTGTAGCTCGAGATCTTGCTCGTGCCCTAGTTGATACCGTTGGTGGTGGCAATACAGCTGGTGCTGCTGCAGTCGACGCCGCCAGTGGTGCTGACGCCGGCGCCCCTCCTGCTTCTACTTCTGCTTTTGGAGTTAGTACTAGTTTTGGTTTCGGTTTTGGTTCTGCTTCAGGGCCTGCAGAGTGAACACCACTGTCAGCAGTGTCAGCCGCCTCTTCCAATTTATTATGGGACGAATGGGACGAAGACGAAGACGAAGACGATGACGAAGATGACGAAGACGAAGTCCTCCTGTCATGATGATCAATTGCCGGGATTTGCGCATTTCTTTTGCGGCGCCCGCTTTTTCGAGCTGCCAAAGACCGTTGAAGTGGGTGTTTTGGGGACGTTGCCTGCTGTTGTTGTTGGTGTTGCTGCTGCTGCTGCTGCTGTGGGTCCTCAGACTCCCGCATACTATCAGTAACAACCTGGCTTTGATTTTGAGCCGTTGGTGGTCTCGTGTTAATGATCACTTCGGAGGCGCGAACTTGACCATGGGTTGATTTGGATTTTGGCCTTGCTCGTCTTGCTTGGTGTTGATGCGATTTTTGCTGGCTAATATGATGATCATCCTGTGAATCTGTCTTTGCCAGTTCCTGCTCTTTCTTGACGCGTTTCGATGTAGCAGTAGCAGACGTATTCATGCTCTCGCCAGCTGCACTAGCTTTCGTGTCTCGTACAGCATTTATATCTGTAGAGGTTTCCATTTTTGTATACACTTTGTGACGTACAGTACTAGGTCAATCGCAGGCCATGCTTTTTTTCTCTCAGGTACCGTGTGTGTCTATGAATGAATAATGCCAAAGGGCTATAGAGCGCTACAGATTATCTCACGATTCTCAAGTGATCTCGAGTCTAAAAGAACGTTTGAAGAGTGCCACAGGCCTTGTGGTTTATAATTAACAATTTCGTGGGTGGAGAGAAGGAAAAAGGGCGTTCAATTGTTATTGTGAGCGAGATCTTGTCTAAAGTCATGACAATTGAGCCTATAGCTAAACGTGTGATATTAAGGTTTTTTTTTTTTTTTTTAACTTTAAAAATCTCGAAACCGTCACGAAACTGCAACTGAATTCACAAACAATCAACACGTAGAAAAACGTCCAGTGGTTTGAATTCTTACAACTTCATCAGTCTTCATGTATAGCTTTCTTCGTCTCAAATAACACTGAAATTACAACCATACACCTACAAAAGCATCACACCAACTCCACCTCCATTCGGACTCACCTCCAGCCCATCAACCTTGTTATTGAATCCAGAATGAATAGGGAACGCCCGATAGTTGAACAAGTAAAAGTTGAGGTCACCAGTACCAACACCAAATTTGAGTTCATCCAGGAATAGAGGGTTGTCAAAGTTTGAGACTGCGTTAAAGACATCAAACCCAAGATTCTTAGCCAGAATAAGTGCATTTTGGTACAGCGTCTTGAGACGGGATTTCAGGGCCGACTGGTCCACCTTGTTGTCTGCACCACCAATACCGACGGTGCTAGCGTAATAGTACCCGTAGGCAATGTTTAAAGAAACATGCTTGGGGTTGTTTAGAACAGTGCTGTTAAGTCTGTAAAATGAAAAAAAGTCCGTAATAATACTGCTGTCGTCCTTGGAAGGCACAACATAAGCGTACACAGGCTGTGTTTCTTCCGTTATCTCAAACAAGTTGTCCTTCTTGCCCAGAAACCAATGGTGCACTTCCTCGTGCGTAAAGATGGGAGCAATGTCAAATTTGGTCAGATAATCAGTCAAAAGCTTGTGCACCTGAGGAACATCTTCAGGTGTCATTGGCCGGATGCTGGAAATGGTGAGCTCTTTGGGTAGTGTGTAGCGGGCCACCATTTGGGCTGGAGTCTGGCCAGGAAGTGCCGCCGAGAATCCTACATCGTTCAGCTTGGTCCAATTCAAGGGTCTGTGAAAGTACCTTGGCACACTTATTGGGGACGGAAGAACCACGCCAGCAGTGTAGAGTGCCTGCCAAATATTTTTGAGGTTGACTCGCCTGGTGACCTCTCTAATCAAGAGGGGGGCGAGTCTCTTTGATCTCAATTTCTTGTGAACGCACAAAAAGTTGATTTCTGCCACAGTGAACGGTTCATTATCTCTAATACGCAGAGTTTGTGGGATTCCCGAAATGAAAGCGACCAGCTTTTTCGTAGTCTTGACGCGCACGCCAACATGCCAGTCATGTTCCCACCCAGGCGATTTCAGGGCCCACTCCAAGAACTGAGGATGGTACTGAAATCTGAACGACTCATCATCGTCCTCAATATAGTGTCCATAAAGAAGTTCGTATAGCTCCTGGAGCTGAGATTTATCGTTAACGTCAACAACGGACCATTCGAAATCTCCGAGCAGCTTGTAGGGCTCTTTCTCGACCTGATCGACAGTTTTGACATCAATGGGGCCTTCTTTATCAATAGTTTCGTCGAACGCAGACACAGGCTGGGTTTTCCAGAACTTGTACTCTTCCATAGCTTTTGCTTTCGTTTTCTAGCTCATTATTAGCGAAAGTCCACAGATCAAGAGTGAAAAAAAAAATACGTTGTATATACCGGATCTTGTAGCTGGTTTTGCATTGAGAGCATTTTGAATAGATCTTCAATACGCAAGCCTTGCGTAGAGGGCTTGGCAACATCCTTGGATGACCCTGCTGGTGGTTTATTGGACTTGTCTGCCATAGCTGTTGTAGTTGAAGGGTCTAGTGGGGATGTCCAGGTGGTCAATGGTGGTGATATTGAGTTAACAATAGCATTACGTAAATGCTAAGTCACGTGCATTTGAGTGTAATTTATATCCGTGTAAATAAAGTATCCGTGTTACGTAGTCTACAAAGTGCCCGTGTTAAATTAATTTCCGCACACAGCTGAATATTATTATCGAATGCCGGCCAGCCGATTGCCCCGCTTGCACTACCCCCAGGGAAAAACTAAGCATTTTTGCTATCGATAGAGTAGCCACATATCGACCAATACCAGTGCACGCATGTGTCAGGCATAGATTTGAATAGTGTACTACTGTATACTTATATTTACGATTTAAGAAAAGCCTTCCGAGGGCTCTTGCGCGAGTAAGGCACATCTTCATTATACTGTACAGGACACTGAGTACAGGCCTGTGAGAGAAAGGATTGTACTGGAGACTAGACGGAGTTTCCTGTTCTCCTGGTAAAAATACAGTACCAGTAGCTACCGGTAGAGGAATAAAAAGACCGCGGGGCAGAAGATTGAGATCGGGATTAAGATTTGTTAAGTGTGCGGCTTGCTGGGTTTGGGTACTTGATAACCATAAAGTGGAATAGGCATTTCTCAGTGGTTGCACAACCGTTGCAGTATATTTTAATAATTTTATAGTTCAATGCTGTTGTGGCCCAACTTGGGGGCGATATCGAATATTGCAATATTAATCAAGTTCCTGATATTGATCAGTAACTGATGAGCTTGAAAAATGAATATTTTTTTTCTGAATTCAGCCCATGAAGGGTCAGGTCTTGCAATCGATTTTTTACTGTAGCGCAGATATTGGATAAAATAGGAATTGACCGCAATTTTGTTCAATTTGTCTCGGAATAGGCCGTGTGTGGGGAATACTATCAGGTATAATGAGATGATTGGCTACAGATTAGGTATCGTGCTGCATTTTATTGGTTTAGTTTGATCACAAACGACAAATCGTTGGTTGCCCGTTCACATTTGGCCCTCTTATTAAACCAGACTACGCCGGGCTTTATGGTGCAGTTGTACGTATCAATTGCCAATTGTCAATTGACCATTTGACCATTTGGCCCATCTCATTCTCTCTTTTTCTATAGCTACCGGTAGCCTAAGCTTCTGCTTTCTGCGCTAACTCTGCGTTCTGCGTTTTGCTTTCTGCTTTAACAAACACACACGATGAAATTAAAAAAAAAAAAAAAAAAAAAAAAATAATGAGTCACAAAAGTGTACCAACGTCATACTTCTAGACTGGACTAGCGTACAATTGATGATTCTGTACCGCGGAAGCAAGCCGAACATCACCCATTAGAGTTCACTGGGAACTTCCCTCTGTTCACAGCTCTAGCTGAGCTTAAGGGCTCTGACCATAGATCTCTGGCCATAAGTACCCACTCTCCATAGTAAATGCCATGGCAATATCCTTTTGCACGGCACTTGACCATGTGCCTTTAAATTTGGCAACGGAGTCCGCTCACTCGTATGACTTCCAAGACAAATGCTGATTCATCATACGCTGATGACATAACAAAATTGAGTGTTCAGCAGAGCCTCTTTAGGAAATACAGATCCGAAATCGGCTAGGTTAGGGTATATGACCATTATTCCGGCAGTGATTGGCTCATTTATAGCCATTGATCCAACAATACCTTAAATACATAAATGCAAATAATTGCTTACGGTTAATTTGCAACATAAAAATCTATGATTCTCGTACATACATGAGCGGAGTGAATATACCCTCAGCTGCGCGCCCGCGTCCTTGTGTCATGAAAAAAAAAAAAAGAGGGAAAAAAAAGGTGAAAAAGGCAAAAATCTACCAAAAAAGAACAGCCTTTGAAAAGGAAAAAAGCATTTAAAGACCTTGATTTCTCCTCTTGATCTGAATTTTTTTTTCCCTCCTCTCTCTCTCTTTCTCTTTCTTCTTTTCTTTCTTCCTTTCCTCCTTCCTTTCCTCCTCTTGCTTCCTCCCGTCCTCCTCTACTTTCTTCGTCTTTCATCTTTCTTCATTTATTCGCAGATACCTGTTCAATCCGTCTTCTCCCTCAAAGTAGACGCTTTTTTTTACGCTAGATCAATCAATCAGTCCTGTTGATTTCCGACTATCAAAGGATTCAATAGCAAAATCAATAGGTATGCTGCTTTGCTGCTCTTGCTGCACCTTAATCAATCTTGTTGCTTCGACGCTAATCGTTTATTAGACGCCCCTACCCTACCTTTTTCCTTATCACCAACCCATAACCCATAAAATATCCTCACAACGAGCTTGTGACAATGTATGTTCAAAACCCCAATTGCCATAATTTCCCCCAATTTCACTGCTAACATGCCTTAAAGCGAATGGCCGCAAATGATGAACTGAACGAGGACTACGCTCCTTACGATTATGTCAACACACCTGAAAACACCTCTTGGGCAGGCGCTCTTCCCGTAAAGCAGGGCCTATATGACCCAGAGTACGAAAAAGATGCCTGTGGTGTCGGTTTTTCCTGCCACATCAAGGGTAAAATCTCTCACAAAATTATTTCAGATGCTCAGGCCCTGCTCTGCAACATGACTCATAGAGGTGCTGTGGGATCTGATTCCCGTGATGGTGATGGTGCTGGTGTCATGACCTCTATTCCCCACAAGTTCATGGTTCGTGAATTTGAGCGCGAAAATACCTTCAAGCTTCCTCCTTTGGGCCAGTACGCTGTCGGTAACCTTTTCTTCAAAAATGATCAGGATGTTCTGGAACAGTCTAGAGCAACCTTTGAGCAGCTCGCTGACTCTCTCGGCCTCCGCGTCCTTGGTTGGAGATCGGTCCCCAGAGACTCTTCAATTCTTGGCCCTGCTGCTCTTTCAAGAGAACCTTTAATTCTTCAGCCCATTGTAGTTTTGACTAGTGCCTACGGCACTGGAAACTCTCCCGAAAATACCGACGATGCAGAGTTCGAGACCAAGTTCGATCGTCAATTCGAGCGTCAACTATACGTGCTGCGGAAGCAGTCAACCCACACTATTGGTCTTCACAATTGGTTCTACATTTGCTCTCTCTCCAACAAAAATATTGTCTACAAAGGCCAGCTCGCCCCTGTTCAAGTCTACAACTACTACCATGATCTTGTCAACGTTGACTACGAGGGCCACTTTGCTCTGGTCCACTCACGTTTTTCAACAAACACTTTCCCCTCTTGGGATCGTGCTCAGCCTCTTAGATGGGCTGCCCACAATGGTGAGATCAACACTCTCAGAGGTAACAAGAACTGGATGCGTGCCCGTGAAGGTGTCATGCAGTCCAGCGTCTTTGCTGAGGAGCTCGATCAATTGTATCCTGTCATTGAAGAAGGTGGTTCCGATTCCGCTGCTTTTGATAACGTTCTTGAGTTGCTCGTCATGAATGGCGTTGTTTCTCTTCCTGAAGCTGTCATGATGATGGTGCCTGAGGCTTGGCAAAACAACCCTGACATGGATCCCCGCAAGCGTGCTTTCTACGAATGGGCTGCTTGTCTCATGGAGCCATGGGATGGTCCTGCTCTGTTTACGTTTGCTGACGGCAGATACTGTGGTGCCAACCTTGATAGAAATGGTCTCAGACCTTGTCGTTACTACATTACCGACGATGATCGCATGATTTGTGCTTCTGAAGTTGGTGTCATGCTCATTGAGACTGAAAAAGTTATTCAAAAGGGCCGTCTTAGACCCGGCCGTATGCTTCTTGTCGATACCAAGGAAGGAATTATTGTTGACGATCGTGAATTGAAGAAAAAGGTTGCCGCTCGCTTTGATTTCAAGTCGTGGATTAGTGCGAACCTCATCACCATGCCTGATATTTTTGCCAAACTTGCCTCTAACAAAGCTGCTCTTGCTGCCCTCAAGCCCACTCTGGATTCTACCACCGTTCAGACTGACCCTAAACTTCAGGCTTTTGGTTACACCTTTGAGCAGCTTTCTCTTCTCCTTGCTCCTATGGCTGCTGATGGTAAGGAGGCTCTTGGTTCTATGGGTAACGATGGTCCACTTGCATGTCTGGCACCTCAGCCTCGTCTGCTATACGAATACTTCCGCCAGCTTTTTGCTCAGGTCACCAACCCCCCTATTGACCCTATTCGTGAGTCTATTGTTATGTCGCTTGAGTGCTACATTGGACCTCAGGGCAACTTGCTTGAGATGAAGCCCAGCCAGTGCAACCGACTTCTCATGCCTTCCCCAGTGTTGTCTATTGAAGAATTTGCCTGCCTTTCGTACCTCCCCACATATTACCCCTCTTGGACCATCACCACCATTGACATTACCTATGAAAAGTCTGAGGGTGTTTCTGGCTACACTCGCGCTTTGGACCGCATCTGCCAGCAAGCCTCGCAGGCTATTGCTGACAACAACAAAATGATTATTTTGACTGATCGTAAGACTTCTGTTGACCGCCTTACTGTCTCTGCTCTTATTACTACTGGTGCCGTTCATCATCATCTGGTTCGTCAGAAGCAGCGCTCTAAGGTTGCCATTGTTGTTGAGACTGCTGAAGCTAGAGAAACTCACCACATCTGTGTTCTCGTTGGTTACGGTGCCGATGCTGTCAACCCTTACTTGGCAATCGAGACTCTTCTCAAGATGAACCGCGAAGGTCTACTCAAGGAGAAGCTTGATGATAAAACTATTGTTGAAAACTACAAGCATTCAATTGATGGCGGAATTCTCAAAGTCATGTCTAAAATGGGTATTTCTACTTTAGCATCTTACAAGGGTGCCCAAATTTTCGAGGCTCTCGGTATTGATAACTCCGTTGTCGATCGCTGCTTTGCTGGTACCGCGTCAAGAATCAAGGGAATCACGTTTGAGTACATTGCTCAAGACGCTATTGAACTTCATGAACGTGGCTACCCTTCGCGGTCAACTGTTGCCCCTCAGACACTCCCTGAGTCTGGTGAGTACCACTACCGTGACGGTGGTGATGCCCACGTCAATGCTCCTTCAGCTATTGCAAACATTCAGGATGCTGTCCGCAACAAGAATGAGCGTGCCTACGAGGAGTACTCTAAGATCGAGTACGAGGCTATCAAGAACTGTACTCTCCGTGGTCTTTTGGACTTCGAGTTTGAAGGATGCACCCCCATTCCCATTGACCAGGTTGAGCCTTGGACTGAAATTGTTCAGCGTTTTGTCACTGGTGCTATGTCTTACGGCTCTATTTCCATGGAGTCTCATTCTACTCTTGCTGTTGCTATGAACCGTATGGGAGGTAAATCTAATACTGGTGAAGGTGGTGAAGATCCTGAGCGGTCTATTGTCAATGAGAATGGTGATACCATGCGCTCTGCCATCAAGCAGATTGCTTCTGGCCGATTTGGTGTCACTTCTTACTACCTTTCCGATGCTGATGAGCTTCAAATCAAGATGGCGCAAGGTGCTAAGCCTGGTGAGGGTGGTGAACTCCCTGGACACAAGGTGTCTAACTCTATTGCTAGAACTCGTCACTCGACTACTGGAGTTGGCCTTATTTCTCCTCCTCCTCATCACGATATTTACTCTATTGAAGATCTAAAGCAACTTATTTACGATCTCAAGTGCTCCAATCCCCGCTCCCGTGTTTCTGTGAAGCTTGTATCTGAAGTTGGTGTTGGTATTGTCGCTTCTGGTGTCGCTAAGGCTAAGGCTGATCACATTCTTGTTTCTGGCCACGATGGTGGTACTGGTGCTTCTAGATGGACTGGTATCAAGTATGCCGGTCTTCCTTGGGAGCTTGGTCTTGCTGAGACCCACCAGACTCTTGTGCTCAACGATCTCCGTGGTCGTGTTGTTGTTCAGACTGATGGTCAACTCAGAACTGGTCGCGATGTTGCTATTGCATGTTTGCTTGGTGCTGAAGAGTGGGGTTTTGCCACTACTCCTCTTATTGCCATGGGTTGCATCATGATGAGAAAGTGTCATCTCAATACTTGCCCTGTTGGTATTGCTACCCAGGATCCTGAGCTCCGCAAGAAGTTTGAGGGTACTCCTGAACATGTCATTAACTTTTTCTACTACATTGCGAGCGAGCTGCGCCAGATCATGGCCAAGCTTGGTTTCAGAACCATCAATGAGATGGTTGGACGTGCTGAAAAGCTTCGCGTTCGTGAGGATCTTCGCAACACCAAGACTGCCAATCTTGACCTTACTCCTATTTTGACTCCTGCCCACACCCTTAGACCTGGTGTTGCTACCCGCAATGTGCGCAAGCAAGATCACCGACTTCATGTTAGACTTGACAACAAGCTCATCGACGAGGCTGAAATTACTCTTGAGAAGGGCCTTCCTGTCAATATTGATGCCCAGATCGTCAACACTGACCGTTCCTTGGGTACTACTTTGTCTTACAGAATTTCCAAGAAGTTTGGTGAACAGGGTCTTCCTAACGACACTGTCCATGTCAACATTTCTGGCTCTGCCGGTCAGTCGTTTGGTGCATTCCTTGCCCCTGGTATCACATTGGAACTTGAGGGTGACTGTAACGATTACGTTGGAAAGGGTCTCTCTGGTGGCCGCATTATTGTCTACCCTCCTACCAACTCAGTTTTCAAGGCTGAGGAGAACATTATTATTGGTAACACTTGTTTGTACGGTGCCACTTCTGGTACTTGTTTCTTCCGAGGTATTGCTGCTGAGCGTTTTGGTGTCAGAAACTCTGGAGCTACTGCTGTTGTAGAGGGTTGTGGTGATCATGGTTGTGAGTACATGACTGGTGGTCGTGTTGTTGTTCTTGGATCTACTGGCCGCAACTTTGCCGCTGGTATGTCTGGAGGTATCGCCTACGTTTTGGACATGGGTCAGGAGTTTACTAAAAATGTCAACACCGAGATGGTTGAGCTGTGCTCTCTTGAGGACCCCGCTGAGATTGCTTTTCTCCGTGGCCTTATTGAAGATCACAGGCATTACACTGGCTCTGAGCTCGCTGACCGCTTGCTCACTGACTTCAACCGCGTGCTTCCTCGCTTTGTTAAGGTATTCCCTACTGACTACAAGCGCGTCCTTGAAGAGGAGAAGCAGAAGGCTATTGCTGCTAAGAAGTCCGAATTGACTGATTTGTTCCACAACATTAAGAACGATCCTGATTCTGACATTACCAACGGTGAGATTAAGCGCTCCAAGGCCCCTCTTGGCCACTCTCATGAGCCTAAGGTTGCTGATCTTGAGGACACTATTCTTGACCATAAGGCTGAGTCCAAGAAGCCTAATATTCTTAAGCTTGACAAGACGAAGGGTTTCAAGTTGTACAAGCGTCGTGCTGAGAAGTACAGAGCTCCTACTGAACGCACCAAGGATTGGGCTGAGCTTTCTAACCGTCTCACCAAGGATGAGCTCAAGTACCAAACTGCTCGTTGCATGGACTGTGGAGTTCCATTTTGCCAGTCTGATACTGGATGCCCAATTTCCAACATTATTCCCCAGTGGAATGAGCTTGTTTTCAAGGACAGATGGTATGATGCTCTTCAACGCCTGCTTATGACCAATAACTTCCCCGAGTTTACTGGCCGTATCTGTCCTGCTCCTTGTGAAGGTGCTTGTGTTTTGGGTATTAACGAAGACCCTGTTGGTATCAAGTCTGTTGAAGCTGCTATTATTGATCACGGTTTTGAGATGGGCTGGATTGTTCCCACTCCTCCTACCACGAGAACTGGAAAGTCTGTTGCCATCATTGGTTCTGGTCCTTCTGGCCTTGCCTGCGCTGATATGCTTAACCGTGCGGGACACTCTGTCACTGTTTACGAGCGCGCTGATCGTGCTGGTGGTCTTCTCATGTACGGTATTCCTAACATGAAGCTGGATAAGCGAATTGTTGACCGCAGAGTCAACCTCATGATCGACGAGGGTGTCAAGGTTGTGTGCAACACAAATATTGGTGAGGACATTACTACTGAGGAGCTCGCTGCTAGCAACGATGCAGTAGTTTTTGCTGCTGGATCTACCATTCCCCGAGACCTCAAGATTCCTGGCCGTAGTTTGAACAACATTATGTTTGCTATGCAGCTTCTTAAGTGGAACACAAAGTCTTTGCTGGACGGTGACATGGAGGGTGTTCACGATCTGCTTCACGGAAAGAACGTTGTTGTCATTGGAGGTGGTGATACTGGTAACGATTGTATTGGTACTTCAGTTCGTCATGGTGCCAAGTCTGTTGTCAACTTTGAGCTGCTTCCCCAGCCTGCTCCCACGCGTGGCAAGGACAACCCATGGCCCCAGTGGCCTCGGATTTTCCGTGTCGACTACGGTCATTCAGAAGTCACTGCCCACTATGGCAAGGACCCCCGTGAGTTCTGCATTCTTTCTAAGGAGTTTGTTGGTGATGAGGATGGTAATGTCAAGGGTATCAAGACTGTTCGTGTGGAGTGGAAGAAGTCGGAGTCTGGTGCTTGGCAGATGGCAGAGATTCCTAACTCGGAGGAGTTTTTCCCTGCTGATGTTGTTCTTTTGTCTATGGGTTTCGTTGGTCCTGATGCTCAGAACCTGTCTGTTGAACGTGATGGCCGTGGTAACATTAAGACTACGACTC
>JAJMKT010000447.1:0-18037 GCA_030563985.1 Geotrichum restrictum
AGCGGAGGAATTTTTTAACCGAGAAATAATACAAGTCCAAAGGACAAAGTGACATAATGAGTTCTATAAATTTAATAATAAGAGGATTTATATTTTCCTTGTATTATTATTTGTCTTGAATTTATGAATTTTTAGCACTTTCAGTGTAGTGTGTGTAACACTTGTAACTGGCTCGTTCCAAATGTTACCTATTTCCAGTCTTCCAGCCTCCCTTCTGAACCTGGACCACCTGTACCCTCCGGGTAACCACCTGCGGCTCACTTGCCGCCAAGTGGTTTTGTCACAACTCAATCCTTTCTCTTCTTGCCACTCACTCCTCACACGCATCCGCAACGAAGACCATCATCGCTTTGCTCTGAAGCCTCCTTCTACTATCTCCGCTTTGATCATTCTTTCCTTTCTTTTTATATTTCTTTTTATCTCTTCAGATTACCTTCGCCAACTGCCTAAAAAAAAAAAAAAAAAAAAAAAAAAAAAATACCTTCGCCAACCATTCATCCACTTCTTGCCCAAGGCCTCTTTGATCTAAACTCTGAACGCCATCTTGGTAAGACTAAGCGATCCTCGTTTATGGTTGCAGCTATCTAACACACCTCCATAAAGAATTGTATCTGTATTTGAAAGTAATAGTAAAGACGACGCTGCCTTCTTACAGTGTGTTTATATTTATATACGCCAAACAGTAAGCAGGCGCGTCTTCTTGGTACAGCTGAGATATATATTAATTCCTTTTATTATTAAGTTTATAGAACTTATATCCAGAAACTTGATTAAAATCAACAAGCTTTTTGTTAGGACGCCAAAGATTGCTAACTAGACTAGGGATTAGACTACGTAGTCTAATATATATAAAAAATCATTTTTATGTAAATATTTGTCTTTGTAGATATGGCATGCCTATATTGATTACTACGTATACACTGAAGATTGACAGATACTTTTTGTGAGCCAGGCCCTTGGCTCAATATTTATACACGTGGTACCTCGAAGTCTGATTGTTTTATCATAACACAACGTTAAATGTTACCATGTTTTTTTATATCAGGTAGGAAAAAACGATCAGCGATTTATAGGGCAGGCTTTGAAAAAATATTGGCTTTTTTGACTAGTCTATTAATTCCAGCAGGTTTAGTTACGCATTACGACATATTGTTTGCAACGACAGTGTTTTACGTTATACACCAGACGCTGGTCTACTAGACTAGACAACTTGGGGCGCTAAGACATTTAAGATAGACTACTGTAGTTAATTAATTGCGAAGTTCTGGGAGGCAATTATTTCGGCCCGTAATTACGTTGAGAGTGAGGAAGGAGAAGTTGATATCTTCACTCATCAAATATAAACACACTACACTGAAAGTGCTAAAAGTTCATAAATTCAAGACAAATAATAATACAAGGAAAAATTACGACTCTAAAGGACCAGAAGTGCCTAAAAAACGCACTATGATCTAACTTGCTGCAACATCAGTGGAACGGAAAATCTAGCCAGTTAACTTAAGACGATATACGTAGAACGGGAAGATGGACAAATACAATATGTTGCCCAAGTTTAAGCACGTAGTCATATCACCGGGAGGTCTCATTCACCTACCGTAGGTCCAGAGAAGGAATTGAACAAGCCAAGGTCAAAGATGACAGACTGCGGATCGGCGGTGCTAATAAGGGTAATCTTGCATTATAGCTAGGGAGAGAGCAGAATGGCACTATTTGAACCCTAACAAATTGAAATAACAAGTTGGAACGAAGCAGGAGTGGGGAAATTCTTTAACAGAGGGTCATATACTGGACGTCCAAAGGACAAATTGACATACTGTACTGTAATAAGTTCTACCGGTATAAATTTATATTAATTACGTTGTAAGTTGAGGTTCACCAAATTTCACATGCAAATAATACAACTACAGTAGAGTCTGAGTAGACTATCAGTTCGTCAGACTCTGTCTAGGAATGGTATTGGAGTAGATCTACGTTTCACTATAGTCTATTTAAAAACTAACCTACTAAAACAAAAAATTGAAGGGGAGAACAAAGGCTTTTTTGCAAAGGCTCGAGATCTGAGCTCCAGGCTCATTATTATCAACAGATAGTACTTTCTTTTGTAAAATATAGTTGAACATGGAGTTCGTAACAGTTGAGATAAAAAGAAAAAATCCCCCCTTTGACCTTGCCATGAATTTGAGCCGGTCATATTCAAATTGGAATTGTTTACACTTTACAGTATATATGGATGGTCAACTTCAAGGGACAGTAGATCGATTAGTCTACTAAATTAGACTACTTCATCAAAAGCTCACGAGTGGTCACTAGTCTAGTCGGTAAATTCCCAAATAATTTTTTTTCTCAAAAGCCGCACAGTCAACAATATTATGGCGATTCAAATTAATTTCAGACCTCGAAAATTTTCGAGCGAGGTTCCCCCTACTCCGAATCTGCTCACATTAACTATCAAACAGCAAAAATTACAGTAATTGAACAAAGATAAATAATTCTTAGCTGAGATGGATTACTTCACTGGTCCACACATGTGCACACGAGTAGCGCTGGATGGTAATTGGTTAGTGTTGATTATTAATGAGGATTGTTGTTTTTTACAGGTATACAGAATGTCACAATCCCTAAAAGCGACCTTCAACTGTCAAAAGCAGGAACACGATTAAAAGAAGAAGCCATAGGCAGTGTTTTATAGACTTTACGGTACAAATATAAAATTTTCTTCGTATACCGGTAACTAATTTATGAATTTTTAGCACTTTCAGTGTAGTCACTGTAGTGTGATTATATTTGATGAGTGAAGATATCAACTTCACCTTCCTCACACTCAATCTATTGTATAGGGTCCTTAGTGTTCGTAAAGTGCCATTTGGCTCTGTATCTCGCCAAGCAAACCGATAATTTCCTCATCAACATGTCAGCTTCGTATTCCGTCATCTTGGCTCTGATGTCTCTCAGTGCCTTCTCAGACTCAATGGGTATCAGTCCACCTGGCGAAATAATCAAGGGGTCAAATTGGACCGGTCTTGGCCTCGCCCACATCATTCCTCGCACTTTTCTCCGTGGCTTTCAAATCTTTATACTTAATCATCTTCTCTTGACATCTGTCCTCTAGAGCCTTGAGCACATTTGTTGGTGATCCTGCAGATCCATAAGAATACTGTATAAAGAAAATACAAATAGTTCATACAGTATACCAGTTACTACCTAGGTATGTGAGAAAAATGGAACAGAAACTTACAGTACTGTATTGTATTATATAAGCATGTCTGCCAGTCTACTTCACATTGGAATCGCAAGAGGAGATCTCGATGTCATATATATAAATCGAACGAGAGGCGACTTATTCCACTAATTAATCTAAAGTTTCTAAAAAGTTTAAAATGGGATCTTGAGACTTCTTTTTATTATATCAATATTGAACGGTAAACAAAGTTTATAGCCATATAGATTGATACTGTAGAGTCTAGACTCTATGTAGACTCTGTGTGGCAGTGTGTGCATAGCTAGAGTCTGTAGACTAGTCTAGTATATCTATGTGTGTAAACTCCTTAAACTAGGTCATCCAGGGATTCCAGGCGGCTTGCTAGCTAGCAAAGTCCTAGACAACCTACATGCATGTCTTCCTATTTGACAGACCGGCCGGCCTGGGTCAAAGGCTTTGATATTTCTACTCTAACAAAGTCTTCAATAAGTGAATGATACAGCATAGCTGGCATGTGTAACCTAACTTTATCCTGACTGAGTCAGTTATAACCTAGAGTCCTAGATTATGGACTAGTCACTAGCCTATATATTCTAGTTAGATTATCGATCAAAACCTTGATTACAACTGCGTACAATTATACTACACAACTACTGGTACATGTAACAAAACTCGCGATGAAAGATACATATGGCGAGCAGATGGCCAGCAGATCTACATATGTCGACTTCGCACAACTTAAAACTCTAATAGGTGATCATACTTTTCAGATCAAGATTCTTTGTCATTTATCTTGAATTCATGAATTTTCAGCACTTTCAGTGCACATGTAGTGTGTTTATATTTGATGAGTGAAGATATCAGCTTCTCTTTCCTCACTCTCAATGTATTGTATAGGGTTCGTACCATCTGGCTCTGTATCTCGCCAAACAGACCGATAATTTCCTCATAAGCATATCAGCTTCGTATTCAGTCATCATGGCTCTGATGGTTCTCAGTGCCCTCGCCGACGTGGGGTGCATCAGTCCACCTAGCGAAATAATCAAGACAAAAATTGGACCTTGTCCTCGCCCATATCATTCTTCATGCTATCCTCAGTGGCTTCCAAATCTTTATACTTCTCCACCTTCTCTTTATATCTGTCATCCAGAGCCTTGAGAACATTTGCTCGTGATCCTGCAGATCCACTAAGACAGCAAACCGAGATACAGCAAATCCATTCACAAATTCATCGAATTGCTACCTTTTTTTTGTACAGTATCTCGAATATTGCTAATACTGTACACTGTACACTGTATATATTGTACATTATTCTCAACGTACGCTATAAACGTGCACAATATATATCTCATAACCTCTAAAATCAATGTGAGATGAAAAAGCTTTTCAGCTCTCTCATATATGGCAATTAGCAACAGATTAGTCTATTCTATACTAGTAGTTGAATTAAAGCATGAAGTGTTCCCTGAATTTTTCAGGTTTATGATTCAAACGAGTCCTTAATAATCTGAAAAAAAAAATTGAAAAAAGCAAATTGCATCAAAACCGAGGAAAAAATATTTTTATAGCCAGTCTATACGTAGTCTAGTCAACAGCTGGCATTTCCACCAAATGTGATTATTTACTTTTTTACTCCACATGACTAAAATCGCCTAGACTAGCTACAGCTGCTACAGTATATGCATCTAGTCTACATGCACCCACCTAAGCTTGAAATGGTCTAGAATCTCTAGAAAACAAGGTCTAGCGCTATATGTTACTTAATTAGGCTTGATAATTTAAACCTAGGCTATATATTTTAGTAACCTTAAAATTAACGGTGCTACCAAAAAACTGGATTTGGATGAGGTTTCTGAACTCCTAATTATTTTTACTTCAAAGTCTTTCACTTAAATAAATTGTCTTCCTGTCAGAAGTTTCTGATATCATTCTGATACTGTAGATATCTATTAAAACAATAATAGTCAATCGTAAGCGTATAGCTAGTCTACCGGTAGATATACTGTACTTGCAAATCCAGGTATCGATATTATTCATCTCGAATTTATGAATTTTTTGCACTTTCAGTGTAATGTGTTACTATTGATGAGTGAAGATATCAACTTAAGAATTCTCCTTCCTCACTCAAAAGAGAATCTCAATATATAGGGTTCTTCGTGTTCATAAAGTGCCATCTGGCTCTGTATCTCGCCAAGCAGACCAATAGGTCCCTCATCAAATGCAAAAAACTCATGTTTTTCTTCCCTTCTATGCGTGCTATGAGCATCAATGAGCTTCTACGTACAAACACTTGCTACCTACAGTAGTTTACCCCAAAGCTTTAAGTTTCTCCTTCCGTCCTCTGTCCAAAATCTATTTGAGTTTCATTTGGGTTTTTATGATAAGGCCGGACTGGGCAGTATATTTATGTATACTGTACCTATGTATGACAGTGATGTATTGGAAGTCAGATGAACTAGATGAGATGCTGACGCTAATGATCTGTGTATGATTGGTAGCATGGCTTGTGGAATCAAACAGTACGTCAAGTAACGATAACAAGAATAACAGTGAGGACACTGAGGAGGAAAAGCATCTCAGCCACGCACACATAATGAAAGTGGCGGCGGTGCTTAAACCCTAATCCACGGATATTTTAACAGGATTCTCCTAGAGTAGTAACTACCGAGGGGTTTTATGCTGATTTATATGATCAGGTAAAACGTTGAGGTATCGTGTGAAAGACATGATGGAGGCTAATAATGGCCAGCTGGAGATTTTTTTGATTACAATAAAGAAGCGAAATCTGAACGGAATTGACTAGCAGTGCGCTAAAGTTTGCTCACAGTTTTTACAGTATTTTTCCCTCAAAGCCATGCCATGGTTGAGCATCTTATTTAACATGTTCTCAAATAAATATCTGATATGTGTTTTTTTTTTTTTACATTTTTGACATACTGTACTTCGTGCTCTCTCTACTCTATGGACTCTTGGCAGGCCGGCTCTATATCTATCTCGATCGCTGTGATAATAAAACACCGAAGACTATACTTCAAGCACCCCATGTCCTTTATTTTTCAGATACCTTGAAAACCGATTCTTTCAAAGACACAGGAACAATGTCATCGTTTATATACTTCCCCAAAGGTGGCATAAGCAGAGGCGTTACTGTTGTTGTTCACTTTGTTAGTGACTGACTGACTGGATTAAATGTAACCAGTCAAAAAAGTAGCGGTTAGGCTCTAAGTTAAATGAAAGAAAAAATATATGAATGTTGAAGTCTTTGTATGAGAGGAAGAGGTGAATAAGCATTATGATGTATCGATTTGCTGCCTCAGTACTGCCTCAGTGCATCAGCGGGATCACGAACGAATGCGTTCAGGGCCCTGAATGACAGATATCAAGATAAGGTGACTAAGTACAAAGATTTGAGAGCCGAGGAGGAAAGTAAGAGGACTGATGTGGGCGACGCCAGATTCCAGTTCGACCCCTTGATTATTTCTCCAGGTGGAATGATGCACACTGAGTCTGAGAAGGCACTGAGAGACATCAGAGCAAAGTTGAAGGAATATGAAGCAGATATGCTGATGAGGCAGTTGTCGGTTTGTTTGGCGAGATACAGAGCTAAATGGCACTTCGTGAACACTAAGGATCCTATACAATACATTGAGAGTGAGGAAGGAGAAGTTGATATCTTCACTCATCAAATATAAACACACTACACTGAAAGTGCTAAAAATTCATAAATTCTGGAAAAAATTAAGATTCATTAGTATCACTCAAAGCTGTTTGGCTCAGTGGGAAGGGAATGTGAAAACTCTACACTATTGGCTGTGCTTGAGCACCACCTGCTATGAAACTAGTTAGACCAGTGTGGCTAAAAGGCCGAAAAAAACAAAAAGATAATAGGGAGTGCTGGAGTTAGAGCTGGAAAGAGAAAAATAGGGCGGCTATGTAAAGTCAACCTTTATGTTTTTGGTACAAAAATTTGAGTTTTATATAATATTCCCATTTTACCACGTTTTTTTTTGGGGTTGAATTTTTCTATTTTTTACCTACGCGTATATACGCGTACGCCGACTTTTATGACCCTAGTTATGTTCCTCATCTTGTGCATTCAATTCATCAGCTGTAGCTATGGGTGCCCCTGATTTTGATTACTGACACCTCTCTCAAAGAAACCTACATGAAAAGATGAAGAAGCGCGCGACATGAAAGATGCTTGATACATTCAAATTTTATCTGTTCTCATATCGAGTTTAAAAATGGAGAAGCGCCCATCAGAAAAGAGCGTTTGGTAATATCCAAGCATCTCTTTTTCTCTCATCTTTCAGCAATTAGCTGCATGATTGACTCCGCCAAATTATACCTTTACCAATTTTTTTAGTGATTGAAAAAAAGTCTCAAACAGTTTCATGTCTAAAAGGCTCTACGGTAGGCTCTAGCCACTCTACGGCAGGCCAGCACTCTACCTATGAGTCATACTATCTCTAACATGACCAGTATCTCTCTTAACCATATCAAGAGGTAAACTTTTGAAAGCCGTCATATGTACTGCATAGCCATTAGCTACACCCTTTCAAATCCAACGATTAAATGACAACTCTTGATCTCATAGTTGTTATTGTAAGGCCCATGCCAGTGTTTTAAACTCGAGAAAATTAGATTGCAGACCGGCTTGGTAAATTGGCAAAAGTTTGGACCTGATCATTGCTAATCGCTTGGTCGCCGGATTCACGTTAATATTCAGTCTCAGTGTTCCAAGCTATGGAAGCTACAAGGACTGATCCCATATTAAAAAGTTTCTTGTTTATAAGTCGTCTTTATATTCCACGCTTAGAAATTTCTCACTGCCTAGACTGGCGTTTGTCATTGGTGTTCATTAAACTTCGAATTTTTGTTGAGTGCTGTAACTTGTAACATTCATCAAAAACTGGGAACAAGCAAATCCAACTTCCCATGTAAATCTTCATAACAAAAAGTGGACGGAAGCACAACATACCAACTCCAAGCAAATAGCTCTCAGCGATCGATGCTCAACATGAACTATGAAGGTCACAGGTCTGATATCCAGATCTGATTGATTTTGACCTAGTGCGGTTTCCATAACTTCCACCTGCTACGCGACTATGAGTGTTTAAATGGGAATGAAGTACGGCTGGTTAAAAATGGGCTGGTCACTTCAGCACCAGAATAAAAAAGAATACAATGGTCCTCTGAGCTGTTTAACTATGTCACAGTGTACTGACCATTATTAGAAAAAAAGGACCCTCTTTCTTCGCGTCCTAGAGACTAAATATTGCTCCCCAAAAACTCCACAGTCTATAGAAAGCTATTGGGTGCTTGGGATAAGAAGAAGCCTGATCACTTCTCAAACTAAACTCAAATGTCTTCTTGTCTTTTATTCAGGAGATGCCGAAATATGTTGTTGTCTTGTTGCCCTCTATCGTGCTTTGTTGCTCTAACAAATAAAAATACTTCAATGTAATAGTTTTTCATCCAGTCATACAATTAACTAACAATAGTCTATAAAAGATGTTGCGTCAATTCATGAATAACCCAGCTCATAGGCTTTTCATCTCTATCAATAACCCTTGACTGATATGTCATATATTTTATACTATACTTCTACAAGATTACGAATTTCTGTCAGTGCTACGCTGAAATTCGTGCGGGTCGGCTAATGCCCTGCCATTGGCCAGCTTCCCAATTAGGAACTGCACGCGCAGATCCAAAAAAAATTCCCAAGTTCCCCAAGGTATATTCACTCAGACGGCTTTGAGCCGAATTAAAATTAATCAGTGAATTGAGGAGGTCTTACAGTTTTACTGTATGTATACCGGTGTAGGTTTTGGGTCCTGCAATTATATCTCGGTGTGGGGGGAAACAAGCAACACTTCAAAGTCTGAACCCTACCACGCGTGTGCGAGCTCATATGACGTCAATATCACGTTATCAATATCATAGAGCTAGTCTATAAAGCTCTATGCATCTTGATCATGAATTTTATTCAAAGATATGAAAGATCGATGCTTTAGATAGAACTAAAGCCCTATAAACGTGTAGCTAGCTAATTCACGTCTCGTACTGTTGGTTGTTTTGTTTTGTCTTTAGCATTTCTGGTTTATAGGCGCAAGTCTAATAAAAATTTAAGAAACTTCATCTTTGCGTTATCGTGGTTGAATTATATTTGATTGGTTAAATCTTGTAAATACAAAGAGAATTCGTCTGCCTCTAGCTACAGTACGTACTTAAAAATTCAGAAGAATAATCAAAATTAATGCTGTTTTAGTAGCCTACGAGAACACCGGTATATTGCGAGACTGTCGCTCAAGTTGCTCAACTGAAATTGTATTGATTGTGAAATGGCTTTGATAAGAATCGGACCAATGAAAGTCACTCGCCTCAATTTTCTCGCTATCTGCAGTCTGCCAGTAAATAAAAGGCTCCGATCAATTTAGTTGACTGCACAGAGCTACTTATCATAACTAGGCTAGTTCAAACAGGCAATTTTCGCTTATACGCGACGATTTACTCTGTGCCGCGTAAAGTGAATAATGTAGAGCTTGGTAACTTCTCTTGCGTCGATTTATCAACGCCCGATATCGGTATATCGTTTAAAGCGTATGGAGGCTGATTTTAGGGTTTTTTGTATACCCGCCAAATCTTCATAGTTTTATCGGTGGGCTACTGGAGATGGCTAAATTTTTCCTCACTTAACGCTCCAGAGTCCAAACTGTACTATGTCATTAGACTATTAAGACTTTTTCCAACATGATGTGCACCCAGCTGTAGAGCTCTATGGCCGGCACTAGGTTAATGTCCAAGCATATACATTCATCTGCTATTCCTTATCATAAACAATACTTTCGCATTAGCCAGTTATAATGTCCGATTCATTCAAAACCTGCAATAATCTAACTCACGATCATCTAAACAAAATTAATTGGAAGTTAACTTAGTGATGCTGGCCGAGCCTTCTATATTTCTATATTCAGCATAGTCCAGGACTCCAGTTTCAATATTCCTTGGTTGAATTTTCCAGATATTTAGAGGAATAAACGTGTACCGGTACCACTTGCATGTTTTGCTTTAGTCGCCTAAATATTTTTACTCTTCCGGGTACGTTGCTTAGTAAGTTGATTTCAAATTGAACCACAGTATTAATTAGCTGGCCAAATTGTGATGAACTCTGACGGTGCCATGGATATCGTTATATTGATTTATGTATTTTCAAGGAATCAGCGGATCGCCGGATCCTGATTTTTCTTCAGATGGAATCCTTGAAATTTCAGCGTGCCCATCAGCACAGAAAAGTTATAAACTACTGCAGCATGCATGTGTAGAAGATATATCGTTAACAATGCATCCATGTTCCCTACAGTACGTTTAAGCGGGCCGGCCCGTAGTCATATCACCAAGGGGTCTCATCCACCCAGGGCCAGAGAAGGAGGTGAACAAGTTAAGGTCAAAGATGACAGACTGCGGATCGCAGATGCTAATAAGGGGAATATATTGGGTGCCTTTACTCTAGGAAGAGAGCAGAATGGCACTATTTGAACCCTAGGCTAACAAATGGAAACAACAAATTGGAAACGATGTAAGATCTCGAGCGGAGGAATATTTTAACAAAAATAATATGCACAGGTTGTATTTTGTCCATCTTCCCTTTTTAGCTCGACTTGAGTTGACTTTTTCCACTCCTGTTCTACTGACACTGCAGAAAGTTAGATCATCGTGCGTTCTCTCCCCAGCTGCTAGTCTAGCTATATCTGTCACGATATCCGTTCTCATATATTTTCCGTGTATGGATTTTCTTCATCATCATGGTTACGCTTGAAAGGGCACAGACCTGTAATTACAGGGGTACATCTCGTAGACTATGCTGTTGTAGCGTAGGTGAACTATATCTCCACTACACTGAATCTTACAGACATCAATTGACATTGTTGAGGAGTTTAAAGGTAGCTCTTTATAGAGGTCACTCTATTTTATACCATGATTTTCTAGCCATATAGTTGTTATAGACTAAATTTATTTCTCCACACTTGTATTTACAGGGATTTAACTATCTCTGGACCATCGTTATCTACCTAGAAGCCCAGTTCAGTCCAGGATTCATGACTCTCGCGGTGTCTCACCAGTAAAATGCTCAACACACCAGAGGCCATCGAATTTTGTCAGCATAAATTCTAACAACCAATGTTCAAATGTTCAAACCTGAGAGTAACAGAGGTTGCTCAATTAATGGCCCTGCGAAGTTGCAAGACTCTCAGCCTACATTTCTGTACTTCCCATCTAAAACTTTGCCACTAATTAAACTAGATTATAGCTCGTTAAGTTTATCATGAGAGCATGCAGCCCACAAAGCCTTAACGACTAGACCTATTCCTATGTAGACTACGTACACACCGGATTTTTTGGATTGTACAGTACAGCTGAGCCTGTGCGTCATGAATTCAGGAGTTGGTTTACCTGCTACTGTATCAGTTGTATGGACTCCACTAGCTATGGAGTCCACTATCGAGTAGTATCGAGTCTATCGACTATCGAGTAGACTACCATCGACTAGTGGCTACACGGCTGTACAGTCTATACACTTTACTCCAAAGTTTACCCTAAGAACTTGTATCGCTGATTTCAACAGGCTTGATATTAACTCTAATATAAATCCTTTTATTATTAAATTTATAGAACTTATTATGTCACTTTGTCCTTTGGACTTATATTATTTCTCGGTTAAAAAATTCCTCCGCTCTCACATCGTTTCCAATTTGTTGTCTCCATTTGGTAAAGTGACATAATAATTTCTATAAATTTAATAATAAAAGGATTTATTTGGTAGGGTTCATTATTAATATATAGTAATCCTGGTATACATAGTCTATATAAGCCCTTTTATTATTAAATTTATAGAACTTATTATGTCACTTTGTCCTTTGGACTTACAGTATATAGTCTATACACCAGTACTTATAGTAATTGAAATATTAGATCTCGAGATGACATTTACATCGACGTGCTTCTATTTGTGTTAAGAAATGTCTTGGTACCTCTTTCTTTCACTAAAGCTAGACTAGACTATACGTAGCAGCGGCTTAGCCAGCTAGCACATTCTCCCAGCTTTGGGTGTAAATGTAAAAAAAATCTCTTAAGCTTTTTAGACTATTAAGGCGTCTCCGCTTTAAATATAAATCCTTTTATTATTAAATTTATAGAACTTATTATGTCACTTTGTCCTTTGGACTTATAAAATTGAGTTTGCCATATACAAATATTATACACGTGAAATAAAGGTTGACGTTGGATATTAAAATTTTCAAACTAGGTCTAATGTCCAAGCTAGACTAGCTAGCATTGCCTAGCAACCTAATGAGGAAGTGAAATGAAACTAAAAATGTGTAGACTCAACGTATTTATGAAAACGAAGAGCTTTCTTAGGATACGTTGTCGATACAGGCTGGAAATTGTCAACCACACAAGCTTGCTAATTAATCCCGTACACAATACGTGCTTGCCTGGTTACTGATTTAACTGTACAGTACGTAATTGGCATAGCTAGTCTAGTCTATGTGTACCGGTATATCAAAGTTAACGTTCCTGGATGAAGGCATTCTATATTATCCGTGTGCATTTTGGTGTGGCAAAAAGGCTAGAACGGGTCCAAAGGATCTGAGGTAAAACAGCTTTTCTGCTGCAACCTAGGTGTGAATGAACCGAGAGGTAGCAAAGTGTAATATGAATATTAGCAAACCTATCATGAGCAGTGAAACAAATTTGTGCGATGATATCAAAAAGCTGAAATTTCTTTGATGGTAGTACTCCATCGACTCGGGATCTACCGCAAAAGGGAAGATCTATCTTTTGGAAACTACGTACCGATAGGCTAATATAGTCTACTGGTACGTAGCTAGGCAATTACGTACTTCTGCACGATATGTAGATCCAAGCGTACTGAGCCGTACTCCGTTGAGGAGTTTGGGCTATGTGCTCGGGCGCGAATCACGTAAAATTTTTTTAGATCGATCTATCGATCGATCCGAAACTCAATATTAGTGGCTTACGAAAAGCTTTATTCATGTAGCGGTAACAGTCCGGAAAAAAACCGGAAGAGGGTCTATCCGGGAACGAGTAGGTGGTGGACTGTTGTTACGAATAGCTAGACTAGTCCATAGAATCTACTAGAGTAAGTCAAATGAAATAGTCTATCGAGAGATGGTAATTTACATACACGTAATAATTTTTAAGAAAATTAATCTCAAGATCCATTAAATTCCAACGCTTATTAGAGTATACCTAGTCTATAGTCTTGAAAAACACGTGCCAATTTATCATATATATGTATGGTTGAAATCTGGCCAGCTGCTGGCCAAGCTTAGGTGCCATGAAATTTTAGATTAAGCAAGCTCTCATAAACTTTATTGCGTTAAGCCACCAGGCCTTAACTCTGATCATTTACGTCTATTTATTTTGCCTCAAACATAAATAGACAGACAGTTGGGTCGTCTTCAACAGGTAGGATCCATGGAATTATTAGAATGTGTAGCATAGGCACAGACTCACAGATCTCGAGCATGTCTTAAGTCTCCAAAATTTTAATAGAGGGAAAATTAAATATTTTGTATGTAATGTATACTTCGCTAGATGGCGCTACAAAAATGTTGAGGGGCAGGTACAATTTTTGACACTGATTATAAAAGAGGAAGAAGACCAACAAATGAACACAGGACGCAGTCCGACACACTAAAAGTGACAACAATTCATAAATTACAAGCAGGTAACAATACAAGGAAAATATTTCAGGTGTACCGGTAGTACGTACTGTACTAGCTAGGGCCGCTAGGCTACTACTGTAGGGCCAGTGTAGGGCCTGTAGGCTGTAGGCTGTAGCTATATAGATATATATATATATCAAGGGCAGCTGACTACGTCTATAGCTAGAGTTGTTAATGCTCACAGCAGGAGGGCGGCTTCATATACACATTTTTTTTGGTTTTTTTATATTTCGTCTTCTAGATATTCACCTCGTTAATCAATCCTGGGAACTTTTCCCTTTTTAAAAAAAAAAAAAAAAAAAAACGTCTATACATGTTTGGCCGTCGGCAATCACCGTCGGTATGTCGACGGTCGACTTGTCTGCCACTTTTTTGCATGCAATGCACTACATATTGCAATACTGTATTAGTATTAGGCCTAGTTTTCGCTACATGTTGCGTGTTAAAACTCTACTGTTTGTTTGCCCAATAAACCTTCTAGCCGCACCCAAACTGGAAAAAGTTATAGGCATACCTAGATTCAAGAATGACAGCTGTAATTTCAGGTATTGTCAAATTTAACAAGCTAGCTATAGAGAAAGGTAGACTACCGGCTAGCCTATACACTCAGTTTTCCAGTTATATACGGTAGGGGTAATCGACTGGCCTAATGAGTCTATGTGTTGCTTCATAAAGTCTGTTGAGCAAGGCATTCAGCCAGGCTATTCTAGACTACAGGTTTAGGTATATATCGATCTATGAGTTAATTAATGGTAGTATGTTGCTCGCAGAAAATCAACAACAAAAATTTTTTTTTCGCTAATGCTCCAGATTTCTTAAAAGTTTTCACAGCCATATGTACCATATATACCGGTATATACGTATAAGTACCGCGCCGCCCTTATATTCGAATATCATATTTTAGGCTATATGGTCGCATTGAGGTTGGACTCACGAATATGAGAAAGTCGTGTCCTACGTGTGAATATACTAAAACAAGTGTGTAGAAGAACAAGTGTAAAGAACAATGTGTGCACATGTGGCGTGCCAAAACATAGAATATGCATGGATTTTTATTCTCCATAGACACGGAGTAAAGGGTAGACTACGGGTATACTCAAGGGCCTCAAGGCTAAACATTAGACTAAAACTATTTGAAATTTTGAACTACATATGAATTAGATTATGTTGCCTGTGGTGCGGAACCCGAAAAGTGAAAAAAAGCCTTCGGCAAATGACGTCTAAACCATATTTTGTCAGTAAAATCATTGACCCTCTCGTATACAGTCAGACAGTCTACCAATATCCTGGTGTTTTTGAATTCTTAAGTCTTTACGTAGTGCTGTTCAGCTCGATGGCGGCTTAGCTCACTAGCTCTTTGAAAAACAGGTCATGATAGGTTTCCATGTCGGAACACTTTGATCCGTGATTCCGGACAGTATGTATACCGGTTTTGAAACGTAGCATTCTTAAATTTTGACTACATACTGTAGAAGCTAATTAACCTTGAAACTCTTCAGCTAGATCTATTGCCTGTACCTATATTTCGACCCCTATACCAAGCCGGAAGTTGATCACACGCGATTTGGTCTAACATGTATGTATTGCATGCTTGGTTGAAGTAGGATACGCGTTCATCTTCATGGTCGGCGACTCGGCGGTGTAGTAAAAATGAATGTCGATGACTTAAACTACTGTACCTAAAAGCGCAATACTCAATGATATCTATAGATTGAAAAATAGTCAATTACCAGATACAACAAAGACAAATTGAAGCTTGAAGAATGGTTTCCTAATATTGCAGAAGGTTTCGTTAAAAAAAAGACAATTGTTTTTTTGTTGAAAAAAGATTTCTTATGTTCCTTGAAATGATCTAATCAGGATAAGATGCCACCACCTGTAAATAATTAACACTTGTTGCCGCTTAAAAAACTATGAACGTAAAATTTGATGACTGATAGGCCTTTTAATCTACTGGCCAGTAGACTACTAATTGTTAGGCGGTAACGCATAGAAAACTCATGGCTCCGAGAAGGCCATTTTTAAATTCCATCAATCCCTCACTTCAATTCCACGAAAGAGGGTCAACTGTGATCCCTCCACTTTCAGATATCACTAATTAGACTAGACTAGACTACTCAACTCATGCTTCAAACAGGCCTGCTGACTTCACACCCGTGTCATGCAGTCACAAGTGGGTTTTGCGTGGTGCCTGTTCCACTTCATGAAAAGCGATGCTCAGCATTCGAAAGAAGCCACTTTGCCATTGATTCCACGCAGTGCAATGAAAAGTAGACTAGAGTCACTAGACTCTAGAGTGTTATACTATGCTAAGCGGATGATATTAACATTGTGTAGTCTAACATGAAATAACAATGGTCATTGTAGCCAGCTTTGCGGACTACGGTAGTGAATTTTGAGGAATGCAATACATATAGGCAATGTACTATTCTAGTGAGAAGGAGTTTCAGATAGGCTTTTATTTTGCTACGTACAAGAGCTATATAAAGCGATTTAATCAGGATAAAATAGATCATAGGTATGTACCCAGAGGCTCCAGAGCCGTTTACATAGTGCTGTATAAAAATTGGTAGGTACATGTGAGCACTGAACCGCATGGGACCTTTTTCACTTAGCCTAATTAATTTTTACCAGTCGTATCGAAACTAGCTAGCCTAGCTAGAACATGTGTTTATGAATTTATAAATAAAAGTACAACTTAGACTAGTGAACTCACCAGACTAGCCCGGTCTACTACGCGGCGCCTTAATGTCTGGGAAGACCATAAAGTTGCCTCGCAGATAATAATAGCTGACAGTACACAATGTACGTACGGTAAGAGCCTAGGCTAGAGCTTTAATATACAGCAACTACGTACTTAGTACTGTATGACAGTGTTGCCGCGGTGTCTGGTGTCATGGTGCGGTGTCATGATTTGGTATCAAAAAATTTATCATATTTTGGGTGGTGTCGGGGGATCCCATGCTGACTAACTATGGATACATACTTCCAGGAAAATAGCCGTACTTCACGCGGGCCCGCCGGCCGGCCGGCCGGCCTACTTGTCACGTGCTCAAAAATTAGTTTTTGAAAAATAGCTAGACTCTTCTGTAAGAAAAATATGAGCAGATAAAAATTCAAGGAAAAGAAAACAAACATCACTCAAGACTTCTGTGACGAGGATGATGAAGAGAATGTGGATATCGTGCCATTGAAGCTGAGCTGGTTCATTTGCCTCCCACATTCGGCGTAAATACCCTCTTCAATCTAACTATGGTAATATACTTAGTATTCTGTGCGTAGATATGGTACCGCTACGGCGTATTTCTGAGTATGGAAGCCCTGGCGTCATGCGTGATGTTGGTGTCTATTGAGCTGACACCGGAATTCTCTGGTGGCTGACACCGCAGCAACACTGCTGTACGAGTATACACTAGGACTATAGCTAACTAGCTAGATCCTCGAGAGCAGATTGATTCCGATAATTCCACTAGTGATTACCTGAACATGGCGGGAGAGCTATTTTCCTAGAAAACTTTGAATGCATTTTTACTGAAGTGCTGCACGGTAAGTTCCCAATATTCTAGCAGAGACTCAATGTACGTTTTAGAGCTTAGAGAGGTCAAAATACAGCCCCTAAAGCATGCTGGACTCTGAACTCTAGACTCAGGAGTGTTTTAAAGGTGCAACCCGGCCTTCTGATTAAGGTTCAACTTTTTATTCGCTAAATTAGGCCCTCGGCTTTCTAGAGTCTACCGCGGTATACTCAGAGTGCCACTTGTAGTAAAAATTTGTGCACGTTTGTCCCTTACCCTAAGTATATTTGGCCTTTGATTGGTGGCATTTGGTTTGACACGGGGTTAAATATAATTAACTTTTTCTTGTACAGTATTGTTACGTACTTATTCTGAGAAGGCACTGAGAGACATCAGAGCAAAGTTGAAGGAATATGAAGCTGATATGCTGATGAGGCAGTTGTCGGTTTGTTTGGCGAGATACAGAGCTAAATGGCACTTCGTGAACACTAAGGACCCTATACAATACATTGAGAGTGAGGAAGGAGAAGTTGATATCTTCACTCATCAAATATAAACACACTACACTG
>JAJMKT010000448.1:0-17989 GCA_030563985.1 Geotrichum restrictum
CGTTTTAAGAAGAAGTAAGTGCCTAGCATCTCGCTTAGGGAATCTTCCTTCAGATATATATTAACATTCATTCATAAGAGATATTTAGCTCGATTCAAACCATCTTATTTCATTGTACACACATCCGAATAGCAACGCGTCCCTATTCGAGCTTATTACTCGGACTTCCGACACCTAGCGGGTGCCGGGTCTGACACTGACAGGTTGTAAAAACAGCGGGCAAAAAATAAGCCCTACGGGGGGGTCGAACCCCCAACCTTGTGATGACTTTAATTGCTAATACGCACTTTAAGAGTCACACGCTCTACCGATTGAGCTAGCAAGGCACTTTCTGAAAGTTCAAATTTCATGCAATTACAAAATGCATATATACGTCAAAACCTATATATTGCCTCAAAACCGACTTTTTTTTTTTTTTTTTTTCTTTTCTAAAGCATTATTTTTTAAAAATTTATTTCTATAATGGATTCTGATTTATTTAGACTTTTTTGTGGGCATTTTCTCAAATTTTCTTTTTTAAAAAAGAGAAAATTTCTCTGAATTCATTGATTAACGAGTGAAAGGACGGGGTCATGGCGAGCTTGGTTTGGGGAATACTTTTCCAGCGACTTAACATTGGAGAACAAGATTGTTGCTGTAATAGTGAAATACTGTGAAACGTCGCGCTATATCTTAACTGAATGATTATCGAAATTTTCTCGGGAGCTTGATCTTAAGGTTCTTCTGAATTCCAGAAAAGGCCTTCTGGCGGTAGTCAAGTTTCTTCAAATTGCCCGCTTTTTTACCATGATGGCCAACCTTCTAGGATAGTTAGTTCACTCAAGGACTTTCCTCAATTTCCCTTAGTGCTAAAGTTTGAAGACCTTATGCCTTGGTACATTTAGAGAAATTCCGACACTATCGCAGCATTATGACATTAGCGAACCATATGAACCACCCAACTGCTGTGCTTCCTGGTCACCCTTTCAATATAACAGTTTGGCGTTGTAATAGACTTATTGAGTTTTGTCGTGTAGCCTCCGGCATAGGAGGCCCGAATAGTGCCTCTATTTCTACTCCGCTTCCTCCATTTAACTGGTGAAGGCCACTTTTGGGAATATAGACACCAATCTTCGTAACATTATGTGGTTGATCCCTACCATTATTCACCTCGTTAATCAATCCTGGGAACTTTTTCCTTTTTATAAAGAAAGAGTCTACAGCTTAATCCTGTTCTCAATGTTTACCAGAGTGGCACTCTATTCTTATTTAAATCCGACAATTATTATTCCTCTAATAAAACAAGAGCCAGTTAGCTCAAACTTCAATTACGAGAGCAATAATCAGGGCATAGATAGATATTTTTACACTATCAAGTATTCGTTCATATTTCGCCCGAGTGTACGATAGTTGCTTTCGCGTCCCCGGTGTTATCATGAAATAATTTTCATGAAGACAAATCTAACTCTAAGTTATTGATGAGGAGCCTCAATTTGACAAAGTTGATCAAGAAATTAAAACAGTAACGAGGACGGAGGGAGGTTTCCCTATACTCCTCATACACGTCAAAAAATAACTCTGGATCAGGACATTCACAAAAGTCAGTATAAACGAAATGCTTGCTGTCTGAGGACTGTTGAAATGTACTACCAAACAAGTTACTCTCAGTTGTGTGTGGATCAAAAATTGTGAACTGAACAGCATTAAACTGAATGTTTGGACAATTCAACACTTGGGAGCGCAATTTGCTGTAGTCAATATTCATAAGGTTTATTGGGACGTCATCGAGATCTTCGGTATTGTGGACTCCGCCAACAATATAGTTTCGGGTTTCGTTACTTCTGGCTTCGACTTGGTAGCTAAGTTCACGCAAATTAGGACCCCATTTTGACATCGCCAGGGAGAGGAATTCTGTATTACTTTTGTTTTCCAATGAATCAAGCCGGACCCTGTATTCAAAAGTCTTTACCATGTCGATACGGCTAAAAATGGGTTCAAGCTCTTCTTGAGCAAGGTGTTCAAATTTCAATCTTACAAGACTTTGTCTGTTCAAGTCTAGGAGGTTGCAATAATAAGGGAAATCATGGGTTGTCCCGTATCGTTCCATAATAACATGTAGCTCAGTCAATTTCCGAAAGAAAAACCTGCGATTACTAGGGGGGATATATAGTTTTTCAGAAGACGTAATTGTTAAAGAAGATACGTTATCGTAAGCTTGATATTGATTTTCTTCGTTCTTTGGAGGCATACAGAAAATAATGTTGCATTTCAAAACTTTAACAGTTGGCGGAATCCAGGAAAATTGTGGGTGGTCTTTATCAGACACATTCGTTACGTCTAAATATGTAATGGTTGAAGCTGAAACGAAAGAAGGGGAGATCGAGTAGAGTTGGGAAGGGGCCTCTGACAATTCGTGAAACGTTAGACTTCGCAGATTGGCTAATTGCTTGCTTGCCTTTTCAGCGCAGTCAATGACTGCTACATCAAGATTCACCACAAATGGCAACAATCCAAAAGTATATAGCCAATCAATATTGAATTTTGGAGTGTTGGGTCTCTCCATGTGGTGATCAGAAGACACAGTCAAACTAAGATTAATCTTGTTTTCGAAAGTCTCCAGCACTCGGCCCAGCTTAGCGTGCGCTTGATTCGCTCTTCTATCAAGGGCCATTTCAAGTATCAGTTCTTCTAGAATGGGCATTGTTTGGGGGTTCACCAGTTTGATTGCTAGCAAATACCTTTTCAAGGCTTCGAGATAATAGTTGAAGCCTCCATCGCTAGTCAAATAACTAGCCGCAGTGGTAATTTTGAAAGTCGTAACATATTTGAGGACTTGGTCCATGGACCTAGGATTCTTCATAAATACATGCTTACGGCGTTTAGGAGGACGTAGTATTGAAATAAAACCGTAGTAAACCACATTGTCGTCCCTCCACGAACAGTTCAGAAATGCGTTTGCCCGTTTAGATTCTGAGGGTACTACATCTGGTATAATTTTATAGCCATCTGGCAATCCACATCTCTTTCTGTTTGTTATATCGAGGTGTGTGTGCCGCCATAACGTCGGAGTTAGAGCCCTTCGTAAAGCCACACAAGTTGCTGCCAGATTGAGCCCATCTTGCTGGGCCCATTGGTTATCATTATCGAGATCAGAATAGTAGCCCGCGTAAGTGACGGGGTAAAGTACATGGTGTAGAATTTCATTCTGAATTTCCAGAGGCAGGAATTGAAGCATTCTGAGAATACTCTTGCCTGACAATTCGAAGTAAAATGATTGTAAGTATGGCGCTGGTGAACCGCAAACAAAAGAATATTTCAGAGATTGTTCTATACCCCTAACCCTGAAGCTTACTTTCCTTTCGACTCTAACGGAAATGTTGATCAAGGAAACTGACCCTTCATAAGGATGGTTTGCAGCGCTTAGATCTCTTCCATCCAAGTCAGCTGGTCAACCTGAACTTCATCATGGATGTGTTTCTCTGCTATATAGTATACTACATACTGTGCATAGTCTTTTTTGGTACTGAACATTACTGTAATGCCATCAGTTCACCTATTTTGCACTATTTTCAACCCATAAAATAGTAATTATAAAAGAAATATTCATCTCCGTTAGCTTCCATCTTTAGGTATGAGGAAATTCAGTGCAACAATTAATCGATTCAACTAGACTACTTCATAATCGATTCTTTAGCATAATCTGAATTTCAACTTGACTTTGCTCCATTTTTTCACTTCTAAAGAAGCAACCGTTTATTTTTCTTGACAGCCTATGCAATCAATTGAACAAGTCAGTGAATAGTAACGTCTCTCACGCCATCGTTCAACTCCTTTAGCACTGCTTTATTGATAAGGGTCCGTAGCTTGACGAAATCGAGAAAGACATAATGAGGGTAAAGAGGAAAATCGCCATTCTCAAGATGTTTGTACTTGTTTAAAAACAAATCTGGATCATCAAACTCACAAAAGTCGGTAAGACCGAAATGCCTACTATCTTTGGAGCTTGTAAATGTACGTCCAAACAAGTAAGTTTCGGCCGAGTTCAACTTTGGATATAAGAACAATGCAGCATTGAATTGAAGATTTGGGTGCTTCAATGCCTGGGAGCGCAGCTCGTCATAGTCAATATGTGGTATAGGTAATTCTTCTGGGCCTCTGAGGGGGTCAGAGGGACTAAATGAATCAACGTCAAGTCGATAGCTAAGTTGACGCAGATTGGGCCCCCATTTTGACATGGTACTGGAAAGAAATTCGGGGTGGCTTAGAAGATCTGATTTCGTAAGTACCAGGTCATATTCGAGAGTCTCCAATAGATCAAAATGGATTGAGATGAGTTCGAATTCTTCTCGTAAGAGGAATTCGATTCGTAAACTTGAAAGACTTTGTCTGTTTGACCTTAAAAGATCACCAATTATCTCGAAATAACGGAGTCGTGGATTAAAGCCTGGTTTGCGAATAATTTGTAGCTCAGTCAAGTTCCGAAAGTAAAATTTGCGCTTGCTTGCTCGAAAAGTTTCCAATTCTATTGCCCCACAATTCAACGTAAGAGAGCGTACGTTATCGTAAACTCGATATTGTTCTTCTTCGATCCCTGGAGGCAACAAAAAATTATCGTCGCCTTTGAGAACTCTGACAGTTGGTGAAATCCACTCAAATGGTGGATGAGTACTGCTATTATAACCACCACTACTTGTCGCGTCCAAATAGACGATGGATGCACCTGCAAAGTGTGAAGGGGGAAACCTGACGTCGTGGCGATAAAAATCATCAAAGCTAAATCCTCGTATATTCATCAAGTTTCCGTCTTCAAGACATGAAACCTCTGCAAGATGTGGAAGTGGTACTTTCTGTAGTTGCATATCTACCACATATGGCAGCAGTCCAAATGCAGATACCGATTCAATTATTAAATGCTCTCGCCAGTTAAAACAGAAAGGTGACCGAGGACTCAATCTAAGGTTGACTTTGTTTTTGAAAGTTCCCAAAACTCGGCCAAGGTTAGTGTGCGCTTCGTCACTTTTTTCATGAATCACTATTTCAAGTGTCAATTCTTCTAAAAGGGGCATTGTCTGGGGGTTCACCAGTTTGATAGTTAGCAAGTACCTATTAAGGACTACTTCGATGTTTATAGATAACGATGTCATGGCTGCCACACCTGTCGCCTCCATATTTGTGCCAATCTTGAAAACTTTGACAAGCTTGAGGACGGATTCATTTGAATCAAATCGCTTGAGGAACCTATCTATGTCGCTGGCAGAACAACCAGATATCTTTTCACTTATTGAGCTACCCCATGAACAGTTTAAGAATGAAGTAGTCCGTTTAAAATCAGGATTCACTGCATCTGGAAGAAGTCGATAGCCTGATGGCAAATACTTTCTTTTTGTTCTCAAATTATCGAAATTTACGTGCTTCCATAAACTCGGAGAGAGAGCTTTTCGCAAGGCCCGGCAAGTTACTGAAAGGTTGAGTCCATCTTGTTGTTCCCAGTGATTGTCCTTATCGAAATCCAAGTAGTAACCAATGCAATTAACGGGGTAAAGCACATGGTGAAGAATCTCAAGCAAGACTTCTACAGGCAGGGATTGAAGCATCATAAGCTGACCTTTGAATGTGAGTTCAAGTGGTCAACATTGTTCGGTGTGGTATAGTCGAAAGTATAATAAGATGACGAGAGATATATAAACTATATAGTAACTATACTGGTACAGTAATAATAGTCTAACAGTGGACATTCCCAGTACTAGGTTAGGGTATGTCCACTGTTAGACTGGGAGAGCTCTACCGGGTAAATATTTTTTTTTTTTCAAAATGTAAGACGGAGCTATACATCTACACTGACTCTACAGAGTAACTTTCAAGTACAGATACAATTTCTTATAAAGGAGATAATGGTTTATAAGAGTAGATTAAAAGGGTGCGAAGGCATACCAGAATGTAGTCAAGGAAATAATTCAAAGGCGTGGTCAAAGGTGGATAAGAGTCAATAGGCGTTAAATAAGCAAGAGAAGGAGTTAAAGATAAAGAGGAGGGTAGTAATTACTGAGGGGGTTGCTGAGGATGCAGTCAATTTAGATTAGAAGCTCAAGTGGCAGTGAAGCAGTTAATATCAGAAGTTCAAGTGGCAGTAAAGCAGTCAAAGATCAGAACTGAAGAAAGGGCGCTTGAGTCTTTAGTGAAAATAATTTCATAAGACAATTACCCTGAAAAAGTAGTAGAGTAGGACTCAAAAAAAAGTCCAGTGGGCTGGAAGTTTGGGGCGCCGTGGTCAAACTTTCCTTTCGAATGTGATAGAAATGTTGATATCGACACCAAGGAAACTGGCCTTTTTAAGCCTGATTTGTAGCATTTGGATTTCTTCTATCCAAGTCAACTCGTCTAATATTACTGAACTTCTTCATGTGATCCATACAGTGAATTGTTAACTTAATTGCTGCCGTGCAAGACTCAGTAAAACTTCTTTAAAGGTAGTTCAACACATACAGCCCGACAGCGCTTCTTGACAGATCACAAGATTAGCGGTAATTCGATTGATGGCTTCGGCAGTTATAGAAAAATAAAGACGAAGAAGGCACAATCTAGCTTCCAAAAGCAGCCATGTCGAAATCCGTCGAACACTGAGCAACTTCAATTCAGTAGAAATGAGCTCTCTGGTGCCAGTAACGGATGACCGAGAGCTGGAAGTTGAGGTAATAACAGTTGTAGTTATTGGAAGCCGGAAACAGATTAAGGGGAATAAACACAGTCGGCGTAGCAGCAGCCTAATGATAGAGGCAGTACTGTATGTTGAGGACCTCTGTGAGCAACAGCCGCAAAGCCGAATATCGACAGCCAAAACCAACGACGCACAAATGATCTGGTATTGGCAGAACAGTAGCAACCATCAAGGACAGCATCACCCAAATTCAACTCTGATATGATTGCTGTATCAACCAATTGGCAGCAAGATTCTTGAAGAAGAATAGGACCAGGCGCAGCATGGATTGAAGGGCGAATGGGTGATTCATGAGGAAGAGAGTAATGACATTGAAGGTAGGCGAGCTGGGAAACTCAGTGAAGCCTCCTCAAAAAGACAGTACGATCCATATATCCCAACAGAAGCAACAAAGCAGGAGGATTTACTGAAAGTCAAAGAATCATAATAAAGGTATCCTGTCGTCAAGAAGAGAAAATAGATGATGGTTTTTTGAGAGTTATAGCTAGCGCAGCGAAGTCACAAGCAGCGTAGTCCACTAGCTAGCAAAAACAAAACGTGCAGTACTGTACTGCAGTTGGTAGTAAAATTTAAAAATGATGGTTCACGTGACTTTCCAAAAAAAACCTCCGTCCAGAAAAACTCAAGGCCAAAATGGAGATGTGGCGACTTGGCTGTTCCACAACATATTCATCAACAACACAGCGAGAAAAAGTCGCAAACGCTTGAGATAAAGTACAGCCATCTATCAGTTGGTCTAGATATTTAATTTATATTTTTTATTATTTTTTATATTGCAACACATTCTTTCGGATATATCGTGGCGAATACTGCAGAGTTGATTTTTGGGTAGACCTGGTAGCCTTCACTGGCCCTTAAGTGAATCATTTAGAGGATTCATTGACTGAACGAATGCTGCTTTATTGATAACGTGCACAGGACCCTTTAAGCTGAAAGTGAGCTCTCGTTGGTGGAAAATTAAAAAATAAAAATAAATAAAAGTTGGGCTGCTTACGCACAGATTAGAGGGTCTGATTACACATTATTAGTTAACTGATCTCTAAGCATCAATTGGGAGTTAACTGCGAAACCAAAGTTCTTGATTCCAAACCTCCCAACAAACACCTCCCAAACTGTAGCCACACAACTTTTGAATTCATCCAACTCCACGATTAAAAGAGCTGAAGAGGATTAAAGTTTAGTACTAGGAATTGTAGAAGCAAAAACAGGACGTAAGTAAAGGAATAAGCGATCGTTTAAGTAGCTGAGTTGGTACTGTGGCCTCAAATTATGTTTGGGGCTCCGGTTCGAACCCAGCTATTTACACGTTCACGAGTCATTTCTTAAGGTGAGATGATAGATGACTGCCTACCGAGCTCATGCGGGTAGGTGGGCATTTCGCAGCTTGCGCACCCAGCCGTGTCCTGAATTCGCCCTCTTTTTTTTGTGTCAGCCGAGAATTACATCCGGGTAACTACGAACCTTTGCAATTGCAATATTCTTTTTGGCCCATGTTTCTAGCTCTCTGGCCCGTAAATTTAGATCGGCTCAATCTCTGCTATATCAGTGGTTTGTCGAGTACGGACGTACTAAACTTCATAGGCTACCAAGCACACGCTCCGAAGCCAACTGATGCTCTAACGAAGTACTCTCATGTCAACAGTCACTGCCACTCACAATCCTAATAAAAGTGATAGTGGAGCTTACCGGTAAACCCCAATCCACCGATTTTTTAACAGATTCCTACTGCTCTTAGAGTCTAGCTAGTTCCAAAAAATTCAACTTAAGTCGTTAATCAATTTTATGCTCAGTACTCAGTTTATTAGTTCACCTAGGCTATTGAGCTTATACAGCGACCTTACACCCATACACTTACACACATACGCTTATACTCACACACTAGGTGTAGTCAATGTTTTATCTCTACTACTGTAGTTTACCGCTTATCATCCCTCGGTGTTGCCAATCCTCAATGCGCTTTTTTCTCGATACGTAGTGATTATCGTGTATTGTCAGGGTACACGTATGGCTGTTGTCACCCTTCCATCTTTTTGGACGTACAGTACTAAGAACTAAAGAAGTACGCGCTTGTCGTGGACTGCATTGCACAACCCGGAACGCCCTAGCCCAAGCTTGCGGAGGACTATTGGTGTACGTTGTGGGAAGATTGGAAGGTCTGCTAGCATAGTAACCGGAAGAGATTAACTGCTCCAATTTAGAGCGCAATAAGACACAAGCATGGCTTAACATCTGCTTTAAAAAAGAAAGAAACTGACGTCAAATTATGGAGGAGTTCATTGAATTCGGGAGTTTAAATTTTCAACTAATAGTTGTGCTCATGTTCATCAGAGACAGGCCGGAGATCAAATACGGCCTTCCTCATTTCAAGAAAGCTTGAATTACTATTAATTGCACCTTTAAGACTTAGTCTCAAGCCTAGTGCTCATCATTCTTAAGGCTAAAGAGCTCCTAGGAGATGAACCTGACATTAGAAGTCTTTCTTATCTAAGGTCTTTGTAATTGAAGCCCGTAGTTTCATTTCAGTCGTGTGTTATATCGTCCAAATATATGACCCATTTAAGCAATGAACAGTCGGATCCCATATAGCTCAACCTTGATGGTTGGTCCTGATATAAATATTGCAAAAAGCATGCGTATATATTGGCGCGCGGTTTCTACTTTAATGTAATACTTTTTTTCCCTAGTCCGAGGCCAAGTCAACTCTACTCTAAACCAGCCTTTCAGGCCGCATTTGTCACACATCATAATGTAAATTGATGTGTTCAGCAGCTATTCTGTTTGTAGTCCTGATTTCCAGAAAGCAATTGTCTTAATTAGTATCCGTGATTGCCGTGTATTTTGCAACTCTAACAGGATAAGTATGTTTAGCGGCCGTTTTATCTAGAACCGCGGTCCTGTTTGATTTTATGTCTGGATTCCTACGATATTAAATCAAAGTAATATTGTAAGGTAACCCTATAATACAACGGTTACTCGCTTTGCATTATTTACTAATTATATTTTGTATTAGGTTGCGTGAAGTCGTGTTGAATGTCCGTTATTGCTATCTTTCGTTCAAAAACTAGCTAATCATTCCCAAAGAACCCAGATATTTATTTTACAGACTTCACTATTATAAACATATTCATGTATAAATTTAAATCATCAAATTCGTACTTATCTAGTTTACTAGTATTTGACGGATTCTGCTTCAAATGGGCTCATGTTGTCAAAGCAATATTGTTATTAGCCTGCTGGTTCGAGTCGCTTGGAGATATGCTCTAATTTGTTCATTTGGATAATTGGCCACCATCAATCCGGGTGTCATACAGCGTATATAGAGATTTGAATATTCATTTCTTGCCTAACTCCACAATAATATACAACACTACTTCGTGATATGATATAAAATGATTTATAAGATAAAGATATTTCCAGCTACAAGATGTGTTTTTTGCATATTAAGTTCACTTAAGTTCATATAAGCCTGGTACCTCGAAGACTAGAACTCAACGCCATACTTCTGAACGTTTTATGAGGGCCCTCAACTTAACAAAATCGATGAAGAAAAAGTTTAGAGGACTAATATCACCAAAGTCGTATGTGTTTCCTTCTTCATCTTGAAACAACTTTGAATCAGTCCATTCACAAAAATCGGAGAAAAGAAAGTACTTGCTATCTGTGGACTTTTCAAATGAAAAGCCAAACAGGCAATTTTCGAGTTTTTTATACCTCGAAAAAGATAACTGCACAGCGTTGAACTGAAGTTTGGGGTGGCTCAATACTTGGGAGCGCAATGCGCTGTAATTAAGATGTGGAAAAGGTCCCATTATTTTCTCTTTAAGCGCAGACTCAAGGGTTTCAAGAGTTTTACGTACATTCTGAACGTTATACCCATAACCATCTTCGTCATCTTCATCATCGTCTTCGCCATATTCATCATCTTCATCATCTTCATCATCTTCATCATCTTCATCATCTTCATCATCTTCATCATCTTCATCATCTTCGTAATCTTCGTAATCTTCGTAATCTTCGTCACTAAGATTAACAAGATCATCAGCACTAATATTAACATCATCATAATCGGTACTAGCCTCATCAATACTACCATTAGCCTCACCATTTTGGGCATAGTGAACTTGGTAATTAAGTTGGCGCAGATTCGGGCCCCATCGCGACATCATCCTAGAGAGAAATCTAGTATTAGTTTTATTCTCCGATTGCATAAGTATGACACTAAATTCAAGAGTCTCCAGCATGCTGAATTCCAATGAGAGTCTATCCAATTGTTTTCGAAGGAGATTGCCGATTCGCAATTTTACAAGACTTTGCATATTTGTCCTCAATAGCAAACTAATTGGGTGGGAATCATAGGTATATTCAAATGGATCGAGCATACGCGAATTTAGTTCTTCTTTCACTAAGGGATCAAGATTGAGTCGTAGCTCAGTCAAGTTCCGAAAGTAGAATATACAACTGTCACCATTCCCAAGACAAATATGGGGCCAATAAATTGAAAGAGAAGAGACGTTATCATTAACTCGATACCGCTCTCCGCCGATCACTGAAGGCAGTAACCAGTCATCGTTGCATCTCAAAACCTTTACAGTTGGTGGAAGCCAGTCATAACGATCGTAACGCGGTATACCTCTATAGTATAACCTACTCACGTCCAAATAGGTGATAGAGGCACCTGCAACGAATGAAGGCATGGTTTGCACTTTTGGCCAGTGAAACGCTAGTCCTTTAATATTCATTAATTGTGCGCTTGCCTTTTCAGAACAATCTAACGTTGACACATCTAGATCCACAACAAAGGGCAACAATCCAAAAAGATCCATACAATCAATAAAATAGCGACCTCGGCTATCGCACTGTTCAACGTAGGTTGAAGTCAAATTAAGGTTAATTTTGTTTTCAAAAGTCCCCAGCACTCGGCCAAGGTTGGTATTTACCTCGTCCGTTTTTTCGTCAACGGCAATATCGAGCACCAAGTCTTTTAAAAGGGGTAACGTTTGGGGTGTTACCAGATTAATTGCTAGCAAGTACCTGTTCAGGGCTGTTGTATGACTTTCAAATCCTCCATCCTCACTCAGAGCTCTGGCGCTAGTGCGAATCTTAAAAACCTTGACATTGCTAAGGATCGAGTTCATTGAATTAAGGTGATTGGAAAATACAGAAATTTCGCAGCAATAATAAGGAACACTTTCTGATTCTTCTGAGTTTTCAGCTTCGCTATTCTCTGAACCTTTCGAGTCTTCAGCTCCCGAAAGCTCTGCATTTTCTGAGTGGCAAGATTTCTGAAATCCTTCTGGATCGCTATAATCACTTGAATCTACATCGTCGCTATCCCTTAAATAGTAGTCGGTATCGTTCATCCATGAACAGTTGAAAAATGGAAGAGCCAGTTTAGAACCAGGGCGTATAAACTTTGAAAACAGGCGATAGCCTAATGGCAATTGCGTTACGACCCCACCTGAAACATCGAAACGTATGTTCTGCCATAACCTCGGAGCGAGAGTCTGTCGCAGACCCCTGCAAGTAGCAGCAAGGTTGATAGCATCTAGCTGGGCCCTTTGGGTGCCATGCTTAAGATAGAAATAATAACCTAAAGCACTGACGGGGTGAAGCACTTCGTGTAGGATTTCTTCCAAAATTTCTAAAGGTAAGAGGTGAAGCATTTTGTGACGTGGCTTGGCTGACTGATTGTACCTGGGTAAACTCCAGGTTTGTGGGTTGCTCGGAACACTGTGACGTTTCAAAAGAATGCAATGGGACAGGTCGTACTCTACAGTTGTATAGTGTGAGCATTGAACCCTGTAACGAGATGAGCGATAGTAGTGTAGTGAAGGCTGTCGAGACAGTCAATCAATGATCTAAATATCAGCTAGGGTGGAAATGTAGGTACAGTAGGACATATATAGGCTACGTGGTTGGAGAGAAACTGTAGGGTAACATGAATTTTTTTGAGATGCAATACTGAATTAATTGACTAAAATTTTTTCTCGACATACCAAGATATCGATGCTGCTTTAGTCGACCTAGTCAAAGCTGCTCTCCTGTAATACTGCTCTGAGCCAAGTATATTTTCAGATGCCATTTCGTGCCAACTGCTCTAGAGTCCTAGTTATACGCGAACAAACAGAATTGTGGTTTAATTATCCGTAGAAATTCACATGGTCCAAGCTACCGGGTCTGGGAGATCTTTTTGGCTGTGAGGCAGCTTAGCTCTGAAAGGCTTTAACTTAAGTCTACTCAATTGAAGTCAAAACCGTCGTTACCTTGGCTAGAAGATAAATCTTCGAAGAACGCACTGGATGGCCGTCCATTACTTATTAGCCATTTGAGAAAATACCGAATGGAGTAAAGGTTGGAATTTGAAGTCCTGTTCCTTCGGTTTACCCCTGTTGTATACTCTGTATGAAGGTTATGTTGGAAAAACTTGTTGAAGTTGTTGAAACTTTCAAGGATTGAAACGAATATTAAGTGAATTCAAAAACGACGAGATGACGGGTAATTTTCCCTTAATCTGCTTAGTAGACTACGTACTTAAGCAGTTAAGCTTAGTACCCATAATATTTCTACTTCTAGAACTTGGAGCCGCACGTTGGCTTTAAATGGAACGGTTGAAAAACTATGAAAAAATGCTTCTCCCACCGTGCGCAAGGATATCAGCCAATAGGCTCATTTTTAGGGCGCATCTCTAGGAGTCCAGGCCGATTGTGCTTGTCTTCAGAAGTATGCATAGCTAGTTCCACTAACCAACGTGAGAGATTTCACGTTATCATGCGCTTGATACTGTTCTTCTCTGTTCCTTGGGGTCAATAAAAAACTGTCACACTTCAGAACTGTTGGTTTTATCCAACCGAATACTGGAATCAGAGTTAAAATAATCCTGTTAATCTGTTTTATGGGTCTCAGATAGCGCGAGCTAGGTGAACTGATAACATAACTGTAGTCTAATGACCAGCACCTATACTATATTGGAAAATGTATCGAGAAAACGCATCCAGGATTGGTAGCAGTGAGGATCGGTGGCACCGGTAAGAGGTAAATACACTGTTACTACAGTAGTAGAGATAAAACATTGACTATGTTATGAATAAACGCTGAATACTTGAGTCGAAGTCTTAAGAAGTAACGATAGTAAAACAAGCTAAATTCAATTTTATATACAGTATGTATAGACGCGTGCTCGACACGCATAGTGCAAAGAGTAGGAGTAGTTGAAGTCGTCTTGTTGCTCTAGTCACATACCGTGCGGGAGGAGCAACAATGTTGAAACGATGTCCAAACATCTTCTACGAGCTTGGGCTGGGGCGTTCTGGGATGTGCAGTGCAGTACGCTCAACCTCAACAGAATTAAGGGGTGAGGTCTCATCCTGACAAAGATCGAGGTAACATGATAATCCTCTACTTACTATAAATACAGCTGTTCGAAGCTGCAGTTTGGTTCCTAAAGTTCTATTGAAAGTACAAATTGACCACTTAACCCACATTCAAAGCTCAGCCTACGATGCTTGAATCTTTGCCCGTAGAAGTCTTGCTTGAGATTCTTCACCATGTACTTTACCCCGTTAATTGTATTGGCTTCTACTTGAATTTTGATAATGGCAATCACTGGGAACAACAAAATGGACTCAACCTTTCAGTAACTTGCTGGGCCTTGCGAAGAGCTCTCATTCCGATTTTATGGAAGCACGTATATGTGGATATTTTGTAAACGATAGGAAAGGATATTCCATCGGGCTATCGACTTATTTCAGAAGCAGTGCATCCTGATTTCAAACAGACTAGTTCATTCCTGAACTATTCATGGGGTAGCTCAAATAGTGAAAATTTTTGGGAATGGACGGTTAAGATTGAAGTTTTGTTTTTTAAAAAAAAGAATTACGCAGTGGATTCTCTATAAATTTTCATAAACTAAACAGAACCAGAATTTGACGTATATAAATGATAATTTAGAGAGTTTGGCAGAATTTTCGACAATTTAATCAGTTAAAGTACTAATTTTATTAAATTACGTTGTGTAAAAACCAAAAATTTGAAAATTTTATAAGGGAGTTTGGCCGAGTGGTCTATGGCGCCAGATTTAGGTAAAACCTAGAATGGATCCTCTGGTATCTTCGGATTCGCGAGTTCGAATCTCGTAGCTCTCATTTTTTGTAATAATTTTTTTCAATTTTTTTTTTCAGCTCTCTCTCTGCCGGCAGGACTAAAAACATTTTCAAAACTGTGTACGACGTCCCAATTCAACCATCACCACCTTTCTCATCCATGGAATAGCGGCCTTCAAAAATCAAAACATGAGTTCTTCAGCAGGGGTCGACGATCCAGTAGGTGATCTGATAATGCGCTACGGTTTGCTTTTTCTAACATGTGGCAGCTTTTCACAAGACTCAACAATGCCTACAACAGGAAGCCAAAGAATACTCCCTCAGAGCAGGAGATTCAACGACAGGAGGAGGAGCAGTTAAAGACAATGGAATATTTCAATGATATTGTAGGTATTTCATACTTGGAGTGTGATCCTGATCTAATTTTTTTTTTTTCTTTTTAGCTCGCCAAAAACTCGACAAGACATGTCAATATTCAATCCATCAAAGTTGTTGGGGGAGGAAACACTCGCAGTTCGTTTCTGCAAGCACATATCGATGGAGTCTTGCAGGCCTCGGGCAAAGACTTAAAGACAGTTATTAATTCGCTGGACACAGCCCACAAAAGCCTATCGTCATTCGGCATTTACGACAAAGTCGCATTTGGCTTGGATGTTGCACCTCCATCGCTTTTCTCTTCGCGTTATAGCTCGCCAATTGGCGGCGACGTTGATCTACGAGCCACTCTCCATTTAAAATCGGCCAAGAGATTTATTGCAAAGACGGGAACCGATTTGGGAAATGGTGAAGGAAATGGGTACGCTAATTTCATGGTTAAATCCCTGTTCGGAGGCGCAGAAATGTTGTCGTTTGATGCTACAATCGGAACAAGAACGAGATCGTCCTACTTGCTAAACTTCTCAGCGCCAATAAACAATTCGTCGAGATTTAAAGGTGAGGCCCTCGCTTACGTCTCGTCCAGAAAAATTCCCTGGGCGTCTCATGAACAAGTAATTCGGGGACTGTCAGCTAAAGTCAAGGCTTCGGAGTTCGAGGCTGGCTATGAAGCTGTTTTGCGGACTGTATGTGCTGTGGCGCCTGGTGCCAGTGATAGCGTGCGGGCCATGGCTGGCGACAGCGTAAAAACAAGCATGTTTTGGTCGTTTGCGAGGGATACCCGTAATAACTCGTTGATTGCATCTCGTGGATTTTACCTCAAGTTGAGCCAAGAAATGGCTGGCCTGCTTGGTCCCGTTCATGGCGATTTACCTTTTGTAAAAGGTACGCTTGAGGCACAGGTCGCCAGGGGATTTTCGTTCGGCACCAAGAGCGAGGATGTCAAAACCTCGTCTTCACCTGTACGTGATTACATTACCCGACAAAAACAGGACCATGTCGATTTAGTAGATGACCTTATATTTCACTACACGCTCAAGACTGGAATACTATGGGCCCATGGCAAGAAGAGTCACGTCATGGACCGGTTTTTCCTCGGAGGTCCAAACGACGTGCGCGGGTTTTCTCTAAACTCACTTGGCCCTCGTGACGGGATCGATTTCGTTGGAGGAGAAATATACTTTGCGCACGGCCTCACAATGTTTTCACGGCTCCCCAAATTTGTGGTGTCACCGACGACGCCTCTACGGTTAATGACTTTCGTAAATGGAGGATCTCTGTTGCATTTGGATCAAGAGAATGTGGCCGGAACGGTAAAGGAACTGTTGACTGTGCCGTCGGTGTCGGCTGGTATTGGGTTGGTTTATAGGCATCCTGCGGCCAGGTTTGAGTTGAATTTGACCATGCCGCTTGTTGCGCGGGAGTTGGAAGGTACGAGAAAGGGCCTGCAGTTTGGTGTTGGATTGTCATTTTTGTAAATATTTTGAAGTGGAAGTAGACTTCAACTTGGTTTGAGTTAGAAATAGCCAAAAGTTTGTGATATCTCGCGATTGTAATGAATTCAGCACAGCCGTGCGTAAGTACTCAGCCGTGCTTTGATTCTCTCACCTGACTGGTTTAAAAAAATAATTAATAATTGATTCAAATTCGCGTCAACGCGCACTTACAGACACTTTACCACCCGTTCAGTTGATCTCAACGACTTGCAAGAAAAGAATGAGCCAACCAACGGTCACGAACCCCGAAAACCCTGTCGTTTTCTTCGATGTAAGTGTACATTTAGCAAGACCAAGGCCTACGCTGATATATATGTGTTTCTTTTCGAGACTATAGCTAACGTAGAAATTAAAAGGTTGCGCTTGGTAGTATGTGATATGGCCTGTCGACCCATTTGGCATTTGACATTTTATTACAATTGTCCTAACTCTGAAGTAGGCCAAAGGCTTGGGCGAGTGAAGATCGAGCTTTATGCCGATAAGGTCCCTAAGTAAGTGAATTTAATGTGGCGATGATGGGCTAGCTGGCTCTGAATGTTGACCAAGAGTGTTGCTGACGATGGAGGGTTGCAGGACAGCAGAAAACTTTAGACAGTTTTGCACTGGTGAGTACCGAATTAATACGGTTCCTCAGGGATATAAAGGATGCAAGTTTCACAGAGTCATAAAGGATTTCATGGTATGTGCATGCTGTTGGTTGATGAGAGATATGGTTGAGCTAACTTGACTACTAAACTGCAGATTCAAGGAGGCGATTTCCTGAAAGGAAACGGTACTGGAAGTCTTTCAATCTACGGAAGCAGCAGCTTCAATGATGAAGGGTTTCCCTGCAAACGTGAGTTCTTTTAGTAAACGGTGAACTGTGCTCACTGACACCTTTTTTTTCTTCTCGACTTGGGCTAACAACCGCGATTTCAAAGACGAGGAATTTTCAGTATCAATGGCCAATTCCGGCCCCAACACCAACGGGTGCCAGTTTTTCATCTGTTGCGCCCGCCTAAACCATCTGGATGGCAAGCATGTTGTGTTTGGAAAGGTGGTAGAGGGTCAGGATATTGTGCGTAAAATGGAGCATGTCAAGACTGGCGAGAATGACCGTCCGTTTCCGCATGATCTTACAATATTGGAGTGCGGTGAGATGTAAATTGTGAGTGTATATTTATATTATTTGTATTTGAATCAATTGTTGTATCAATTGTTAATCAGCTAGACTGGCTCTCTCATGTTCAAGTCCTGCCATGCTCAAGCCCTGCCATGTTCAAGTCCTGTTGGGCTCTCTTTCTCAAGAAGTAACTAATACCCCAACCCTTTAAATAAACAAATCC
>JAJMKT010000449.1:0-17927 GCA_030563985.1 Geotrichum restrictum
TTGCGTTCGTATTACGATCGTCTCCTCGACTGTCGTAGACAGTTGTGGGCGGTCAGCAGTGAATGTGAGTCTTCACAGGAGAGCTAATGACAGTTGCAAAGTTTTCGCAGTTACCCTGAACGTAGTAGTAGTTCTCGTACCGTGTACTTCTGTGACCGCTGGGTAGAATGGAAGGTGGGTGCGGCTAGCCGCAGCCGTACCCTGACATTTTGTGATTTTTTGTTCTGGTTTTACGATTTTTTGCTTGGCTGTTAGATTCGTGGAAATTGGTGTGATGCTCCTGTAGAGTTGAAATCAATGAAAATTCGTTCGTCGATAATATTATAGACCTAGACTCTCTAGTACTGTTGTATACCTGATATATATATGTATTTTGTCCAAAGGACAAAGTGACATAATAAGTTCTATAAATTTAATAATAAAAGGATTTAATAGAACAGTTGTAAAATGCCTATTCTAGATCAATCAATCTTACATTAAGGGTGATGAAAAGCCCCATGGCAGGAAGTTTCGTTTTAACATGCGAGTAGTCTACTAGTATCGGCTCGTAGTGAAGAAAGAGTAAAAAATAATGCTCAGGAGTCAGAATTGAGTCTAAAAAGTAATATAGTCTCTAGTCTACTGTATGTACGATGACTTGGCGTAAGGGTCGGTGCGTCAGTACATTTGTAACGTGTGGTTGAACTAGATCTCGAGTGATTATTGCAAGTAAAAAAAGCATGGTACTAAAGTGCAGCAGCTGTTTTTGGTGTAAAAAAAAGATCAAAAACTCTAAGACTTTATGTTCTAGAACTGTAACGCAATGGACTAGTTACTGTATGTATCACTCTCGAGCCTCGATATATACTACGTATATTATATAGTAAATGTGAAGGTTCTAAGCTGAAAGGAGCCCCCAAAGTTAAAACGACAAATATCGAAAGTATCGTGAAATCCAGTAGACCTTTTACATTACAGGGTCCCCCCATTGGTGTACAACATCATTATAGCTCTAGAGTCTATACAATACGTTTTTTCAAATACTTTAACTGGTGTATATTTCATTTGTTTAGCTACCGGTAAAGCCAATCAATACGTACTGGATCTACAGAATTTCAACTATCAAACAGTCTCAGTAATTTCCATAGAATTCACCTATCGTGAACCTCTCTGATCCTGCTTCATACTTTGAAAACTCGCTTCCAGTAGAACCGGTCCCAAGGCTAGTTTATTAACACTAACACAAGTACCAGCTAGTATAGATGAATATAGAACGTATACAGTATATACCAACTTTTTATGGCCTGCTACTGTGCTTTAACCACATTGTCTCTATTCTTGATTCAGCCTGGAAAGTATTGTGTCTACTCAGGATACGAAAAAGCAGAGTAAGAGGTAGCCTGAATATACAAGGATTCATATAAATAATAATATAAAAGGAAACAAGTCCATTGAAAATGATTGAGAAATATTGAAAAAAAAAACTAATAAAAATGAAAAATGAAAAAAAAAAAAAAAAAAAGAGAAAATGTATTAATTCCAGATATCCTCTCCCACACACACACACACACAAACATAAAACACCAAATTAGACCCCATAAACAGCCCTATTTAACCAGAATTTCAAACACTTGACATGCCCAAGATTATTTTCTTCATTCCATTGATACGACGATGACGATGACGAAGAAGAAGAAGAAGAAGAAGAAGATGATGATGATAACGCATGTCCCATCGTGGGCACTTTATGAACCCGTTCGTGACGCGTTAACCCACACACAATACATTCAGCAGTACTGCCACTGCTGCTACCACCACCACCTGCAGCTGATGTGTTAGGAGGAATCACAGGCACTGTCCATGTTGGACTTAGCTCGCTCAGTTTTGAGGCAAAACTGGTTGGTAATGCGGTGCGGAGACGGGGCATGATATCCATAGCCCATAGCCTTGCAAACTCTCGGGCTGCTCGATCACTCGCTTCTATTGTCGTGTCAAGAGATTGTTGGTGTTGATGCTGTATCTGTTTTTGCCGATTATTATTATTATTACTATTATTAAATGTAGAGAATTTGGATTTGGATTTGGATTTGGTTGATGGTAGTGGCGCTGGGGGACAGCGACGGTATCGACCAGCCATGATACGGTTGCCGATAACAACCGTTTCTAAAAAACCCTCAAGGAATTGTTTGGTTTTGGCATTGTTGAGCACCCTTTTCTTGAGCGAGTATGATAATGGGATCATGTCCTTGAAAAGTGGGTCAATGAGATGGAGGATGGTGGTGCAAAATAGTTCAAGAAGTGTAGTGGAGTCGGGGATTCCTTGGTACTCGGTGGGCAAAATAACCTTTAGCATGGGACTAGAAGTGATGATCCTTTTGGAAGCGTTAGCGTTGCCGTTGGCGCCGGTGGCAGCGACACTTGTGGACTGATGATAATGCTGATCATCCCCAAACACTTCCCACTCCTCTTCCTGTGGTGTTGATATAATTAATTCTGCAGACTTGTTTGTCGTAGCAGCAGCAATAGCACCCTTTTTGAATAATGAGTTGGATCTTTGTCTTCCTGCTAAAGGTCCTTGAGCAGCTGGTATAGATGATGATCGGCCCAACAACATAGGTCCTTTATGTCGGCTGCTACTAGTACTACTACTACCAAAATTTTCCGCTTTGTCAATGGGGGGCCCGAAAAGCAAGCCCTTGTTTCCGGCTGCAACGGGAGATATAGTTTTGCTTGGGACAGGACCAGGTCGTGATGAAATAATATCTTCCCAGCGAGCCGTGACAATTTTTCGGTCTGCAGTTGATGAAGTAACGTTGCTAAAGCTTTTATTATGAGAATTGGCTTTTGTTGTTGTTGTTGTTGTTGAGGAAGTAGTAGTAGTAGTAGGTGAGGCCATATGTTGACCAAACCGAATTGGACGGTTCCGATCATCGTTCTTGCCAAGCTCATTGATTTGAGCCTGAATTTCATATTTGGCGGACGAGGGTGAGGACGAGGACGACGAGTTTGCAGCAGTAGAAGGATGTGGTTTTTGAACCGCCCCATTTAACACAGGAATTAATAAATTAGGTTGATTCATGCTAAAGGGGGAATTCAATGGCAATGATGATGATGCTTTTATGTATGCTTGTGGCTTTGCAGGGAGGGGAGGAGGAGAGCTTGAATCAACAAACTCGCCAAACTCTCCAAATTCGTCGTCGTCGTCATCGTCGTGTCCTTGAATTATTGAACGAGACGACTGTTGTAACGACTGTATACTACTAGTCAGTGGCATAGGCTTCAGACTGAATGTTGGAGAAGAAAGGGGAGATGCAAAAGTAGTAGGGGAGAGTGGTTGGAAGAATGCGGGATTAGAAGAAGAAGAAGAAGAGGCAGGTGACGATGGCTGTTTGAAGGAGGAGGAGGTTAGAGGCGAGCTAGCAGAACCGGGTGTCGACTGAGCTCCAAATATATCAATCAAAAGGTCTTGGTTACTAGTACCCATGGGTGCTCCTACAGAAGGTAAACCCGACTTCAGGGCACCACCGTTTCTTGATCTTGATTTCGGTGTTGGCATGATGTTGTTGTTGTTGTTGTTGTTGTTGTTATAACGGGTCGTCGTGGTATCTTTATGCCTAGGGGAGAGAGTATCAAACAACGAAAAGTCCTCTCTCGTAAGACCTTTCTGCATTTTCAGTTACTTCTTTTTGAACGATTTTTAAAAGAATGGAAGTGGTTTCTAGAATTCTAGAATTGAAAAGGTTTCGTTTTTTTTTTATACTGTACTGTATTTCATTTTCAAATCAAAAATTCATAACAACTTAACGGAAGTTAGTATAGAGCTGTAATTATACCCTTGCCCATGTGCGGCTGGTAACTCCATCGGATAAAAAATTACCGAATTTTCTTTTTTGTTGGAAAATTTCGTTTTTTATGCCCATTTTGCTTATTTTGTACCAGACCATTTCTTTATGCCAAATACTCTCTAAACAAACAGAACGGAATGAAAGGCTTCGACTTCAGACGGTTTCAGCATAAGCGATTCCTTAATGCTGCGGTACTGCTGAATCGCTGCTGTGAATTCAGCTTCTCGGCTTCTCTAAGAAGAGCTACGATAAGAGATGTCAATGACTTGCCACATAGAATCTCACCAAATTACACTCGTTAGTATTTTTTAAGGCACCTCACACGCTCTCTCTTTCTATTAACTAACGCTCTTCTACCGGTAGCTCATAATATTAATGAAGGGAGCGCCCTTTCCAGATTGATCTGGAACCATCCGCCACGCAATATTTTCATTGTAAAGAAACCATGGAAGAGTCATGTTCGTGAAGCAATGATCCAGTTCATCAAGTACGATAAACAACAACCACCAATTTCAGCGTTTTTTTACCATTGCTAATGACCGTCGTAGCCATGTTACAGAAAATTACAGTGATACAAATGTTATTGTGGAAACTGATGTTGCTGATGAAATTGAGTCTGATCTGGATGCTGAGCTATACACCGGTATGTAGTAGGAACTATGATCACTTCACGTATATACTCTCTGCCCAAACTAACAACCTCCCCCTCCCTACAGGGTCCTGGAAATCATGCCAGCAAAAAACTGATTTATTGATAACACTAGGTGGTGACGGAACTATCCTGCATGCGACATCCATGCTTTCTCATGGCCCTGTTCCGCCGGTCCTAAGTTTCTCGCTTGGAACTCTTGGATTCCTTCTTCCTTTCGGTACGTAGTCATCGTCGCGATAATATCTCTCCCCTTTCTTCCTCATTAGATTTTTTGTTGGCTTTAAATGGCTAACTGTTATTCAAGACATTACAGAAAGTCAAGAGGCATTTCATCGCGTCTACACGTCCCAGGCTATCGTTCTGAAGCGGGCCCGGCTCCGTTGTGAAGCCTATCATGACCGCCGAATTCATGCCCCGAATACCGACAAACAGCTCACATCAGTTACGCACGCCATGAACGATATCAACATCCATCGCGGTCCTGACCCACATCTAACCATGCTCGACATCTACGCCAATGGCCATTTTGTGACTCGTGGCATCGCGGATGGTGTCATTATATCTACGCCAACAGGGTCTACTGCCTATTCATTGTCGTCCGGTGGCTCGATTGTGCACCCCAGTGTACCTTGCACTTTGGTCACCCCGATCTGCCCAAGATCCCTGTCGTTTCGGCCCCTGATATTCCCGCTGTCGACGTCGCTTTCTTTGAATGTTTCGGATCAGGCCAGAGGCCAGAACGCGGAGCTGTCGATTGATGGTGTGCGCAAAGGCACCATGGGTCCTGGTGATAGCATTACAATAGAGCCAGAACGTGAAGGCCACCACACTGGAATTTATACTGTTGTTAAAACAGAAGGCGGAGACTGGATATCCAGCCTGAACAATCTGCTGGGGTTCAATTCTATGTTTGGAACAAAATCCAACTCTTAGAAAAATCGGGCTCTCTCTTTTCATTAAATGACATACAAAGAAATTACATATAAATAACGGGTTACTGCTCCATAGCATCAGGGCTGGGTTTCTTTGCGCCCATGGCAGACTCTGATGTGAAGGTCTTGTGGTTAATGTCGTTGTGCTTACCACCAGATGTGTCTTCCTCATCGTAGAATTCATTACCGGCCTCGACCCGCTCATCGTGCAAAAGCTGTGATCCGCCACGCGATTCCTGTGCGGTTTCGGTGTCTTCATCAACATCACCAAGATCTTCAGCGTCACGAGGAACGTCCTGCATTTGCACACTTGGCGCAAATTTGGTCCTTGACAAATTTTGCAACACCTGCGTAAGGATTTTATTCAAGTACTCCGGACTGTTTGCATTTTGCATATTCGATGGACGAACCTCCAAACTGTAGTCTGGACCATAGTACTCGTAGTAATCATTGTATGGGATTTCTGGGCCCACAATTTTGTTCACCAGAATTCCTGTTTCGTAAGTCCATGTTCGGCTGACATTTCTCATAGTATAACCACCGCCACCAACCACCAGAGTTGGCAGGCCAAAGCCTTTGACAAACTTTACACAGTTGGCATGTCCATGCATACTGAGATTGAAGCAGCCTAACCGGTCTCCAGAAAGCGAGTCACCACCACATTGTAGCACTACAGCGGTAGGCTGATACCATTCCATAATGGCAGTGACCACAGGCTCAAAAATGCTTTTATAATTCTCATCATCAATACCATCTCTAAAGGGGAAATTGACAGCGTAATTTTTGCCTTTACCAACACCGGTATCTCGCAATTCACCAGTACCAGGGAAAAATTCACCATACTTGTGGAAACTGCAAGTCATAACTCGATCGGTAGTATAAAACGCTTCTTCAACACCATCGCCATGATGGACATCAATATCCACGTATAAAACGCGAGGATGGTATCGTAACAGCTCGATAATTCCTAGAACAATGTCATTCAAGTAGCAGAAACCGGACGCTTCGCTCTTCTTGGCATGATGCAGACCACCAGCCCAGTTAATGGCAATATCGCACTTTTCTCTGTTCAAGCGAGCAGCGCCTTCCATGCTTCCTCCGCCACTGATACCACAGAACTCAAACAGGCCGTCAAAAACGGGACAATCGTCACCGACATTGAATTTCACCTGCTCCTTAGCAAACAGCTCTGCGTTCTCGGGAGTGATACGAGACAGGAAGTCGACATACTCATCGGTATGGAACTGGCACATTTCCTGTTTGGTAGCTGGTTTTGCACGCTAGACGAGAGGTTAGTCTGGGGATATAAACACACCAAAAAGATAAAAAAAAAAGGTTCCAACACACGTACGTAAATCTCCATATGCTTGTATAGTCCGTAGTTCATGATGAGACTGTGTGCCATTCTAATTCTGTGAGGCTTCATGGGGTGGCCGGTGCCATACGCGTAGTTTCCAACATCCGCTATCTATAGTTAGTGAAATTCTCGCTCTTTTTCAAACGCGCAAACACGTACAATCGTAAAAGTAAGCCACACCTAGATGGTTAGTAAAATGGGCCTTCAGCACAGAGAAGCACAATACTCACGGCTCTTGTCGGTCGGGTTAATTTTGACCGGGTCCAGGGGCGTAACTTCAAACACCATCGTCGTCGTCGTCGTCGTCGTCGGTGGAAGGAATTGAAAAGGGCAGAAGCTGAGAAACGTTCTGAAAAAGAAGCGGTTAGAACTTAAGGGTAAGGGCCATCTCCATAAATCCCACCCTTGCCCATAATGAGGCTCAAGACTTTCCTTTTTCGGCTTTAATCTCTTTATTTACTTTGTTGCCCTCGAGTGAACAAATAGAAATTTTACATATAAAAGGACAACTGCCACGTTCCAACATATCTCTTGGATTTCTTGTTCCATTCCAGCCTTTATCTTCATTGACGACACTCATTAGACGTTCATCATGTCGAAAACTGCCACTGTTCGTTTGGTATCTAACTCCGGAATTGGAGAAAAGTCCAAGCTCTCAGACCCCAAGGGCGGCCACACGCTCAGCGATGAACCGGCGTCTGTTTCTCACTCAAAACAAGTCCTAGACCTTTTATTTTGCGTCGCCGGAATCTATGCCTCGTTTTTAACGTGGGCGGTCTTGCAAGAGCGCATCTCAACGACTCCCTACGGGCCCGACTACCAGGTATTCGAAGGATCTTTGGTCATCAACACAGTGCAGTCGCTATTTGCAGCTATCGTGGGCTATATTTACGTTCAAATTAAGCAGAAGAAGGGTGGCCCAAACGTTCTTTCAGATACTGCAGTTTGGAAGCAGTTTGGCTTGGTTGCCGTCTCCCAAAGCATCTCCAGTCCTTTTGGTTATGCTAGTTTAAAATACGTCAACTATCTTACACTTTTGCTGGCCAAAAGCTGCAAACTGCTACCCGTCATGGCCCTGCATTTAACTCTATACGGCCGCAAGTTCCCTTTATACAAGTACGTTGTCGTCGGAACTATTACCCTAGGAGTGTTTTTGTTTACATACTGCAAAGCATCGTCCAGTAAGGCCTTACAAGGGGCATCATCACCCTCACTTATCGGAATGGGGCTTCTGAGTGTAAATTTGCTGCTCGATGGAGTCACCAACTCGACACAGGACCACATTTTCCACACCAAGAAAACCATTACTGGACCTCACATGATGTGCGGCCTGAACACGGTGGCCACGGCGCTTACCGCAGCATTCCTACTGAGTCCCTTCACTTCACAGCTTTCAGACTCTATCAGATTTGTTACGGCCAACCCACAGGTTTTGCAGGACATTATCCTGTTTGCCATCTGCGGCGCTTTGGGGCAGGTGTTTATTTTTTACACTCTTGAAAAGTATGGCTCCATGATTTTGGTTACTGTTACGGTGACTCGAAAGATGTTTTCCATGCTTTTGAGTGTGATATGGTTCAACCATAAGTTGACTTCAGGGCAATGGCTTGGTGTACTTGCGGTATTTGGAGGCATTGGCGCCGAAGCCTACATTAAGTATCTGGAGAAAAAGTCCAGCAGTAGAGCAAAGAAAGAGGCCTAGCTGGTATTATATATAGCCAGTAGCCAGCATAGAAGCCTTGTTTTATTTTTATTTATTATAATTGCATGAAAATTTAATTCCAGAACAGTTTACAATCGTATAGTCGATGTCTATACTGAAATAATTTATATCTCGGTTTGAAGAGGGCCCGGTCCAAAAACGTCTAGGGTCACAAACGTGGGCTTTCTGTTCTCTCGTCTCAATCTTTACGGGAATGAAATGCGCGACATATAAGCCATAAGCATAGTCTGTCTGCTCAGACTCTGCTACTCAGACTCTGCTGCTCAGACTCTGCTGAGATCTTCTTGTTCGGTTTCCATTAATGTCTCAGAGCAGTAAAATGCTGTCTTAGTATCTACCTTAATGCTGAGAATATTTCAGGCCCTTTCTCAGGAAAGCCTCAACTCATTCAGGAGGTGGAACTTTTAGGCCTATCATGAACTCTTCAAGCTCTCAAATCCCCTATAACTATCTCAGTATTTCACGAATCGTCTCCTATTGAACCCCCATTCCACACTCCAAGAGCTCGGCGAACCAACCTCCCTGTGCTGACGTAACCACCAGGGCAGAATTCTTGAATTTAACAGCGAGCACATACTTTAATCAACAACCGCAAACCCACCCACCACCACCCTTTCTAACCTTTGAAACCACGCCACAGTGATTTAAAGGCCTCTATATCCTCTTTAAAGAGACTCCCGTTGATACTCGCAACTCACATCCACACCAGCTCTCCCGCTTTTGTACATCCAGCAGCTTCCACCATGGCTACCACTAGAAGCTACGATTTGCTTGTCAAGCTGCTCTTGATTGGCGATTCTGGTACGTTTTAAAAGACAAGCTTGTTGTATATACTGTGCCATTCATTAACACTCTTCTAGGCGTCGGCAAGTCCTGCCTGCTACTCCGCTTCTGCGACGACCAGTTCACGCCCAGTTTTATCACCACAATTGGCATTGACTTCAAGATCCGCACCATTGATTTGGATGGCAAGAAGGTGAAATTACAAGTATGGGACACAGCCGGTCAGGAGCGATTCAAAACCATCACAACTGCATATTACCGTGGCGCTATGGGGATTTTGCTCGTGTACGATGTTTGCGACGAAAAGTCCTTCACAAGTAAGTAATGGCCACACACCATCCAGTGTGCACCACTCAGTTACTAACAACTTGTTCTAGATATCCAGTCCTGGTACGCCAATGTCCAGCAACACGCCAGCGAAAACGTTGTCATGATTTTGGTTGGTAACAAATCCGATATGAGTGACAGGCGTGTTATTTCTACGGAGCAGGGTCAGCAGCTCGCACAGGAGCTGGGAATTCCGTTCATTGAGGCTTCGGCTAAAAACAACGATAACGTCGAGGAGTCCTTTTTCTCGCTGGCAAGACGTGTGAAGGAGAACATGTACAACTCTAACGGCGATAACGTCAACAACAACGCTTCTTCAGGAGGCGCCGTGAACTTCAACAATAATTCCGGTGCTATTGGCGGAAAGTGCTGTTCATAAAACTTGGCGATATCTTGTTCTGTTGCCATGTTTGCCGCTGCTAAGCTTTGCTATTCGATGCTTAATTGTCCGTCTGTCTGTCTGTCTATTTTTTTTCTTCTTTTTCTTCTTTTTTCTTAATTCTTAATGCTAGCTATATAGTCTAGTCTACCAGGAAGTGCAATTTGTGTTTTTACCAGCCATGGGATGGGGTCCAGAGAGCTCAAAGGCTTTGAAGTACGCGTTTAACTGGGTTCAGAATGGATTCAATGGAGTGCACGGACCTTCTTTCGGGTGTGCGGGTCTTGAACTGTTCTCGTCGGTGCCTTTGAGCTGCCGTTAACGTGTTGTTGGGTGACTTTGGTGAGAACATTGTAGACTATTTTGTTGAGCTCTAATACTGGCAGCGCAATAACTGGCCACGGTTGCCTTTACCATTGCAGCTGACCATTGCAACTGGCCATTGCAACTGACCATGCATTGCTCATCTGCCATATGCTTCTACCAGATATACTGCCATGGCACTCAGTTAGAACTTAGAAGTAACTTAGAACACTCGCACAATCTCGGCTGAGTCAGATATTTGTCATACTCAGTGGGGTCGACATATAAACCAACAAATCTTTGCCTCTTGCTCAACCTTTTCTCCTTCTCTTCCCTTTTCTTTCCCTTCAATTCCCTTTCAATTCCCTTTCAATTCCCTTTTCTTCTGTTCTTCTTTATATTCCTTCTCTAAACACACCCTCACACACCCTCACACACTCCTCAATTACTCTCTAAAATGGTCTCTGCTGCTTTCGAAACTGCCGTATGTTCTTCTGCACTCTCTGTCACGATACTCCCCAACAACTAACAGATTATCTAGGCTGAAAACGTGCGCAAGGTCACCAACAAGCCTTCCAACGAGGAACTCCTCGAGGTAAGTCAATTGAAATATCTAGCACTCATAAATGCTAACTTCAGCAAGCTTTACGCCCTCTTCAAGCAGGCCACCGTCGGAGACAACGAGACGGAGGCCCCTGGTACCTTTGATTTCAAGGGTAAGGCTAAGTACAACGCTTGGAACACCAAGAAGGGCATTTCTCAGGCTGATGCCGAGGCCCAGTACATTGCCTACGCTGAGAAGGTGATTGCCAACAACAAGTAAATCTCATGACGCCCATTGCCCTCCATACCCTGTCTATATATCATAGCCTTATGAAATGAAATGATTTTTTTACCGTTAAAAAGCCTTTGGCTACTCTGAATTTAAGAATATTTAGAATTCATGATCATGCATCAATTAATTACACGTGACATTTATACAATGACATAATTCATGACTCATCACCATTATTCCAACCTGGCCCATTCTTGCAATGTCATAGCATTGACCGAATGAATGCCTTTGAGACCTCATAGTCCAAATCATGCCAGGAATATCCCGACGGCTATGCCACCTGTGTGAGCGTACATGCTGTGCTCTTGCAAGCGCATTCCCACGCGTGGGCGTCAATATGCTCACCGCCTGGGGTCTCTACGTACACTTGTTCAGGCTTTGCAATGAGTTCTACCAGGGCACCACGAGGCTAATTTACGTTGTCGTAGCCTGTACGTTCTACGGCCTGGCTACATGGGCCTACCTAAGCACTATTCATGTCGGTGCTGGGTCGCCGCTTGAAATACCAGGCTTCCCAGTCAAGCTCAGTGACCTGGAGAACGGGCCAGCGATTGTGCCACCCTGCGTGGAACGCAACGTCACTGCAAAGGAAAATGGAATGATGCGGTATTGTAGTAAGTGTGAGTGCTGGAAACCGGATCGCGCTCATCATTGCTCGTCGTGCAGACGATGTATTCTGCGCATGGACCACCATTGTCCTTGGTTTGCGACGTGTATCGGGTTCCGCAACCAAAAGTTCTTTCTGCAATTTCTTACCTACGTGTCGCTATTCTGCATGACCTGTCTCGCGTCTTCCGGCTATGCTGTTTATACATATTTGTATACTCTGGACTCTCAGATGAATGTGTTTCTGCCGCTGAACTGGGTAGCTCTTCTTGTCGTTTCGTTCACAATGGGTTTGGCGGTAACCATTTTTGCAGTGTATAGTCTTTACATCGCGGCCCGAAACAAAACAGTGCTAGAGGCACTGGAGCCAATGCGGTACAAATCCAGCCTACCATCACGGTCTTTCAGGTACCGAGAAGCTCCTTCGTCGACGAGTATTGGCAACATTTTTGACTTGGGCTGGTACGAGAACCTGCGTCAGCTCTTGGGATCTGAGCTTTGGGAGTGGTTTGTGCCGATACGTTCCACGGTTGGTGACGGCACGTCATTTCCAATTGACCAAGCTCTCTATACTCAAATTCAAAGAGCAGGTGCCGCTGAGCAGGAAATGTTGGACCGTGAGTATCAGTATAGACAAAATCAACGTGTGCTACAGGGCCATCCGGCTGGAACTTCTACCCCGGAATTGGAGCCCGAGTCCTTTGACGACCTGGATTACTATGCAAAGCCCTACTCCGAGAACATCCCTTTGGCGAGATATTGAAACTTCCTTCTCTTTGCATTGGTTATTTATATTATAATAGACTCCTCATCCAGTGCCTGGGTGCTAACAATCCATAGACGAAAGAAAAAAAGAAACACTGTGATCATGGACTCTAATACTCAATATCGTACACAAACACGTCTTCAAACACTTTCCCTAGAAGGCCTTTGGCGCTCTCGTGAGAGGGATCCTTGGCAACGTAGTACTCTAGATCTGCCAATGACTTGAATTCCGCAATGAAAGCCCAATCAAAGTGTTTTCCAGCAGCCTTTGCTTCAGGGCCCATGTTGGGACCCTCTACCAGGTCGAGGATATAGGTCTCGCCTGATGTGTTTACACAAGTGAGCGGCATGGCCAGAACAGCCTTTTTGGCTCTGAACAAAAGTTAGCAGCGGCATTGCTTGACAAGACGACGCTGAACATACGCTTCAACGGCGGGCACAAACTCAGGCCCAGACTTGAATTGAAAGAAGACGCAGTGTTTAATGGGCATCGTGAACTTGTGTTAATTGTGTCTGGTGGGTGCGGTGATAACAATTGCATGAAAATACGAAAAATAAAAAAACAAGAAAAAAAAATGCACCACTAAAACTCCTTTTACCCAAGCGACTTTTTAGTCTTTTGATAACGGTACCTTTGGAAATATAAAGACCATATCACCAACAAGTCCTCTTGATATCATTACACACTCATGTCATTAGATCAGAAAGGACTGAGACCCTACTATAATCCGGCAACTTTCAACTCGCCTCTCAAGCTGCGGGACCCGCCCGCGTTCAGCACGTACTCGGGGGCGAACGTGGCGGCAACCAGCAGCGCGCCGATATTATCGAACTCAAGCTATGCTGTAGGATCCATTGGCAGCAAAACGGTGCACCGGGTTGCTGGTTCCAGCGGTGGCGCGGGTTCAGGCCAGCAGCAGCATGTCGACTTTGACCTTGATTTTGGAACTACTGGCGACACGGTTGCTGAAATTGGACGATCTATGGCGCGACTCTATGGCAAAATATTCTTTTCGCAGCCTTGGAGAGTCGGTAGATTGCTGTTACAGGTCGGTGACTGGAGCGAAGAAGAAGGAGTCAGCGGCGGTGGCGGGTATGACTATGATGAGCAGTATGAACACGAAAACGAAGATGAGTATGATCAGTTCGAGCATGTCCATGGGCGCAAAAATTTATCAGAGTTTGGGGGAGATGTTGATATTCCACACGCCGGTAGTGGTAACGGCCGAAGAAAGCTATACGAGGAAGAACCCCATGAGTATGCCATTCGCAGCAGCAGTTCGCTAAGTTTCAGGGGCGGTAACCGCCGCGAGGAGATTGAAGAAGCTGGTCTAGAAGAAGAAGAGGAGGAGGAAGACGAAATGAGCTACTTTACAAATGTAGCAGGCGACTTGTCAACACGCAACATTCGTACTAAATCGCCTGGCAAACCTAAACGCCAGATTGTTAGCAGAACTCAAAGTGTCATGGACCATCGACGACCAGCCAGCCGCATGAGCAGGAGTCAATCCCATATTGGCCATGTCGCAGCTCCCTCGCGAAACTCGGGCCAATTTAAAATCCCCAAGAAACCCAAGGATGAAGAGTACATTAACCGAATTCGGCCAGAAACAATCAAATTCAGCGACGTTATTGCTTCCCTACAGGCGCAAGACGGACTGAAAAGTCTGTGGCGAGGTGTCAACACGTCGTTCATTTTGGACGCAATGCAAGTTACTTTGGAGGCATGGCTGTCTGGCTTTTTTTCGTCCATCTCTGGCGTTCCAGATCCGCATTTTCTTGAAATTTCTCATTCCCCGACTCCCGGCGCATCTCTAGTCACAGCCGTAGCGGCATCTGTTGTCACGGCAGTTTTGCTTGCGCCGCTAAGTATTGTGCGAACTCGACTGGTGACTACCACTTTCGAGACCGTACCTCGTTCTATCCGGACATCAGTGCGCGACCTTCCATCATGGGTCTGCCCTACGGAAGTTTTGGTGCCCACGGTGTTGTACGCCGGTATCACGAGCACCCTCCGCAAATCCACGTCTTACGTTTTGCAAATCTTGTTGGGTGTGGATCCCACTAGCATGCCTGCCATTTACAGCGTCATGACCCTTTTGTCGTCCTTGTTGGAGGTGGGTGTGAGGTTACCGCTGGAGACGTTGCTTCGTCGCGCTCATATGGCGTACCTTCACCTGCCGGCGTTCGCGTTGTTGGTGAAGCCGGTTGATTACGATGGTGTGTTTGGCACGGCCTGGAGTATAATGAATGGGCGCGTGGGTGCTAATACGTTGTACAGGGGTTGGAGAGTGTCGATGCTGGGTGTTTTGAGTGAATGGGGAGTTGAGACGCTTGATAGAAGCGAACGAGAGAAGGAGCAGTTTTGATCAGTTTTGATCAGTTTTTTTTTTTGGTCAACTTGAGATGGTCTCTTTGAATGTAATTGAGATGGAGATCTCTGTAGTTGTCAATGTTTGTATGTATTGTAAAGATGGCAGTTTAACAAAAACCTAGTAATGAAGCCTTTCTTGAAAGGTTTGCTATTGTTTATTTTGAATCACAAGTCCTAGAAGCTTTATGATTCCCAGTGCTTGATATATACTTGAAGCGTGAATGAAGAGTAACCACTAAATCTTACAGACCTTGAATCCAACACTGGCGTATCGAGAAAGAAATACAACGGACGCCGTCGCAAAGTAAACAAACCCCGTAAAAAGGATAAGATATTGATAATTGGACCCTTTTATGAGAGCTCCAGACAGCGGAATTCCTAAAAGAATTCCAAAAGATCCAAAGAAATACATGGACCCATATCGCTTTCCATAATCTTTTGTCTGTGATATTTGGCCAACACATACAGGAGCCAGATTCTGGATTCCGCCATTACAAAACCCATGAAAGAGCGCAAATGCTATCAACCCCGCCGTTGATTTACCAAAGGGAAGCCATACCGCAAAGATGGAAACAGACGCAAGTAAACTACTACCAATAAGTGTGTTGAACCGACCAAACTTGTCAGCAAAAAGACCCGAAAACCAGCGCCCCAATATTCCTGTCGAATTCAAAATGGCCAGTAATGCATATGACATGGGTTCAGATTGTCCCTGGGCCAGCGCATATGATGTTAGGTATGTGATTCCGTTCACGACACCCAGGTCGCCTAGAAAGTTGCCGAGCACGAGCCATGCGAACCGGGCCTCCCTGAGTGATTTGAGGTCAATGATGCTGTTCATACTGAGTTTCAAGGGCGCCTTCTCGAGTCGTGGCTTTATTAGTAGTAATGACGCGATGTAGAGGGCTAAGCAGATGAAGCCATAGATACGGATTGCCCATGCGTACCCGACGGACGTGTATAGCCGACGCAACATTATGGGGAAAATGACTCCACCGAGACTCCCGCCCGTCGTAGCAAGACCCAACGCCACGCCTCTTCTATGATTAAACCAATGACCCACAGTTGCCACAAGTGGAGTCATAAGCAAACTACCTCCAACCCCACACCCAATCCCAAACGCCAGAAAGAACTGATAATAAGTCTTTGCAATACTAGTAAGCATGATTCCCACGATGAAAACAAAAGTACCAATCATTCCTAGATGATAAGGTCCATATGAATCAAAGAGGGCGCCGACTTGGCCTGAGAAGATGTAGGTAAGGAACATGAAGGTTGAGAAGATCCAAGAGACTTGGGATTCGGTTTGGGTGTCGAGCTGGTGGGTTGTGACGTAGGCCTGGATGGCGCCCATAGAGTTGATGGTTCCAAAGAGGGAAAGTAGACCTAAAAAGCTGCCACCGACGACTCGCCAAGCATCTTTCCCGCCCTCGGGGTATTCTTCCGTGTCTTCTAGGATGAGGTCAGTGGTGGTGTCTGGGCGCCCTCCTACTCCTCGTTGGTGGACCTGGGTACCGGTAGTGGAAGAAACGAGATCAATACTGGATGCATATAAACCTATTCCGTCGGGTACTGTTGCTGTTGTTGTTGTTGTTGGTGGTGCTGGCGTGCGCGATAAAGGCCGGCCTACTGGGTCATTATTGATGGACTGAACGGGCGTATGGGTACTACTATGTGACGACTCAGTAGAGTATCTACTTTCAGCAAGCCTAGTGAGCTCAATATCAGCTTGGGATGCGGTGGTGATAGAGGTGGTAACGGGGACGACGTCCGCTGCTGAGTTTATTTTCAGGATTGATGATACAGATGCCATTAAATTGAGTATTGTTTTTTAGCTAAAGATCTCCAGTCAATCAAGTCAATCAAATCAATTTGCCTAAACAATTAAAATGGGGGATTTGGAATAGTCTAGTCTATATTATACGAGAAATATTAATCTGGAAATGGGATTTTTTTTACCTTTATATATATTACGGACGTCGTGCGTGAGGGGAGTTATGTGAGTCAAGTTAGGTAACTGTTAACTGGCTACGGTCGAGTATAAGCTTCAGGAATATGGAAACAATCAATTGTTAACGTTAGACTACCCTCCCCACAATTGGTCACAAACTTTAGAATTTGTATGCGGCGCTACCAGCTATGCGCAGAGCCAACGGGAACTTCTGCACGTCAGAGTCATTGGAATCGAATTGAAATATCGAGAACTTTCTAGATTTTCTAATCCTTTTATTATTAAATTTATAGAACTTATTATGTCACTTTCTGGATTTTCAAGATAAAATGTTGGACTTGGCAACACCATAGCTAGACTCTAATAGTCACTCTATAATATATAGGGCCTATATATCTAGTAGTCTACCATATACAATGGAGATTGAATGGACCCAGTTGATTGTCTACACTGACTCTACCGACATAAATATCAAAGTTAGTTACCTGAGTTAGTATTTATGTGAGACGTACAGTAGATAGATACTATTAGATAGATAAAACTTTTTATTATCCCGTTAAATAGAGAAAATTATACAAACTGCAATTACTGTTTAGACCGTGGAGCTTTAGTAGGTCGACATGGTTCGTTTCCTGTCCGATATAGTCTATACCTGGTACAAACTGAATCAGACATATAATTTGCTTCACTAAAATTTTAAAATGCTGCGAGAGGTATCAGGATTTCCCTGAAGTTACAAAGATTTAAAAGCCTTTGAACTTCAGCTACCAATTGAGAGAAAACCCAGTCAGTCGCTCAGAATCTGTGTAAAAAAAAAAAAAAGACTTTGCGTGAACTACCGGTAGAGTTTAGAGTCCAGACTTACCTTAGAATACGTACCTACCCTAGAAGGTTGGCCATCATAGTAAAGTACGCATAATTTGAAGAGGAAAAAAATTGCGCTACCACGGGGAAGGCCTCGGAAGTCTTCTAGAATCTAGATCACGAAGAATAACGTTAAGCATCAAGCATCAAACATCAAGCTCCAAAGAGATCTCGAGAGAGACTTTTGATAATATATTATATTTGTGGTTCATTTTATCACACATGAGAAGCTCGTGGATCGATCATCAGTGC
>JAJMKT010000450.1:0-17910 GCA_030563985.1 Geotrichum restrictum
AGCAGTTCATACGATGGCAGAGCTAGGATATGGTCTATGGAGAGCATGACTTGTGTCAACACTCAGACAGATAACGATAAACCGCTGCTATCTGCTGCATGGCTGGATAAAGGCTGGGGTAAAGGTGTTATTGGAGGAAGGAATAAGGGAATTGTGACAGTGGGCGAAGAACGGGTTATTAGATGGTATAGAGAGGCAGCTGGAAACTAAGCATGTTCCACAATAGCTTACATGTAATTAATAGTTCATGGTCCATGAGCCCTGTGTAAATCACTCCTTCAGCACATACCCATATGCTTAGTAGTATTGATTAGCTGCAATTTCCATTAAAATATTGTCATAGTGTTAACTAAGGTATATATACCCGCGTAGTAAAGTATTTCGAATTGTCAAATATAAAACACTAGTTAGCAATGGCTAAGACATGCCTATTAAGCATATGGACAAAAATAAGAAAGAACGAAAAAAAAAAAAAAATTAGTATGATAATAATAAATAATGGTCATTATGTAGATTTTCAATCCCTCGAAGGCACAGGCGAAATCTTTACTGTTAGAGGATCGTCACTGATAGGACTTGCGGCATCGCTCCAAATATCAACAGGTGGCTCTGAAGTGTGATAACTGGTTTCATTAGCAACATAAAACTGTTGAGGAGGAGATGATGGAAGTTTCACTCTCTTGTTAAGTGGTAGAGACTCAGATTTAGAGTTAGATTTTCTTACAATCACTGGTGAGTTTTCCAAAGGTGACGATGGTTCCATTTTTGAAGCAACACTAGGTGAACTTGAGCCAAGCGACTTTCTGTCAGTAATTGGGCTGCTCATGAGTTTTGCGAAATCAGTAGGCGTAACACTATCACCTTCACCACTTCCACCACCACTCATGCTGTTCATTATCTCGTCTTCGATTCCAGCATCTCGGTTAATCAACGACGACTCAAATGTGTCGTGCTTCATGATTTTGCTCGACGACGAAGGGGATATCATGGCTCGAAACGCTTCATCAGAAATTTCTCCAAATCCAAAGTCAATTGAAGACTTGCCGTTTGGTGATAAAAACTTTGAAATCCAGCGTGATGGCGAGCCTGAAAAATTTGAGTTGGTGAAGAATTCGAAATCGTCTGGGTGGTCTGGACGAGAATCCGTTCGGCGAGCTTTCTTGGGTGTAGTGAGAAGAAAATTGAGTTGCTCTGTCGTTAAAGAAGGACTGGTAGGTTCTTGTTCAGCTGTTTCTTGTGTTGCCGTGTCCTTTTCTATTGGAGGTTGGTTTTCTTTATTTGCAAGAGCCTCGAGTTTCGCAGAAATACCATTCTCAGCCACACTAGGAGCACTGACTTGTGCAAAAGTTTCTCGTTTGCTTTCTTCTTGTGAAGGGCCAGGTACTGGTGCTGGCGCTATTAGAACAGGATCACCCTTGACTATCGGTAACGTCTTCTTTGATTTTTTGCCGCCTGTTTTTCTTTCCCGGGTCCTCTTCGTCACACGACCAGAATTTTTAACAGTTTGCTTCTTTTTTCCATCGCCACTGTCATTGCTATTTTCATCCGGAGTATTGGCTACTGATACTGGGGAGGCATGGGCAACTTCTGGAGTCTCATTATCTTTAGTATCATCAGCATCGCCTGTACCAGCTTCATCTTTGTCTAGCCCCGTGGAGACACTTGCTGACTTACTTCGTACATTCTGGGCCAGAAGCTCTGCAATAGAGGGCCCGACGTAATCCTCAATTTGTTTATTTGGCCCCCGCCTCCTCCTAAACGTTTTTTCTCTTTTTTCTGGTTTGATGCTGGCAGGTGGCTCTTCTACTGGAGAAAGTACTGCAAGAGACTTGTCTGATGCGTGATTTGTCCACAGATGGGGAGGACGCATACTGCGTTTGGCGCTATACCATAGACCACACGGGTTGCATAAAAGGTATTCCTTTTCTTCATTACCTGGACTCTCTGCAATCTTAATACGTCGCCAAGTAGACGGATTGACTGTACCACAGTTTTGGCAATACATTGGGACTTCACCAGCTGCGACGGCTTCATAAAGTCCTTTAATAACCCGGTCCCGCTGTCTGTATTTATATCCCCGGGCAACAACAGTTTTTGTACCATCATTCGAGTCTGTGCGTGCCTTGGGTGCAGCAGAAAGTGATCTTTTCTTGGGTAGACGGGCGTCTTTATGTTCATTCAGCGATCCATCAATTCGCTCTTTTGTAACCGTGAAATCTTTACCAGCAGCTACTGAGGGGTTACTTCTACTATCACTCGCAGAATGTGAACCCTCACAGTTATCTGCAATATGATTGTCGTCAAGACTGTCACATTCCTCTGCAGGATACATCTGATCGCGATCGTCCGCCGGGTGTAAGTCTTCATGATCGTTCATAGCAGGCGGCGAAGACATGGCTATTGGTGAAGTAGGGGCGTCCACCCAGCGTGATTTTGTAGCCCGCGGGCCAGGGGTGGCAAAGTTTGGTGTATTAGTGCTTGAGTCATAAGGTGGTTGGGGAGAGGAGTATGATGTGATTTGGTCGGAGTCTAAGTTGGACATGAGGGAGGAGTACATTAAAGGAGAGCTAGCATATGCACTAGGAAGGCCTGTGTTGGCCGATTCAGATTCATAAACAATGTCCGGTAAAGAGAGCGGTGAGGAGGTAGACTTTTGTCGAGAGCGGCAATCTCCAAGTAATCTGCTAGCAGGGGGTGCTGGACTTTGAACAAAATCTTTTTGCGCCGACTCCTTCACAAACCTCGAGAGATTCGGATTCTGCGATAGAAAAGCAGCCCAAGAGGGATGATCAAAATTTGCTGGCAGAAAAGTTGCCAGACTTTTATAGAGGTTTATTGACTTGATATATTGGGCCTGAGTGTTGCTTGATGTCGGTTTCAGTCGTAAGCTTACTTCGAGTGTTTCTTTGGAGCCGCCAGAAAACAGGGCTAGAATGTTTGTACAGACGCGTCCTACAACCAGCTTAGACTCTTTGTCCATATTTCCACTGGGATTTTGTTCTGGTGCAAAGTGCAGCCATGACAACATGCCGTGACCAACCAGCGGAGTCCCTGGCTCAGTGTAATCAGTAGAATACACGGCATAATCGCAAGAGTTGATGTTTGACATGATTTCCGGCGACGATTGAATAACATTGTGCAGACATGTTTGCAAGTCTATAACTCCAAGTGGTGCCATGTTGTCGCCGTATACGACGCGAATATCGCGAGGGATGGGTGAGCGCGCTAAACACATAGGGCCTTCGTCAAATGTATATAAAATTTTTACTAGAACGTTAGCAGTGGCAAAAAGGAGCAAGAGAGAGAAGCCTCAAAGAGTGAGTCACTTACATCGCATGTTACGCGTGGGTATGTCTTGAAGGTCCATCGTGAGGAAGTTCGACTAGCTAGCTATACGGGAGACAAGCGCAAAAGGTTATAGTTCGACAGAGAGTCGTCGTATGCAAGAAGCGAAATAGATGTTGCCGTGAGTGAGATTGATAAGGCAAGGGATGTTTACTTTCAATAGGAAGCATTCAGTCTTAGAAGAAGGTAATGAAGATGAAGAAGAAGAGAAGGAATAAAAAATGGCGAGGTCAATTAAATAAAAAGTCGCGAAATAATGAGAATCGCAAATTTATTTCTACGCGTTCGCGATAAATTTAAAAGTCCCAATTAGGAAACTAATACACTCGAGTAATTATTATAACGCGTTAACTTCGTGATGTCACTAGCTGTCACTGCACTTTAGGCCTGATCAGTCAATTCTGCTGTAGTTAATTATTATCTGAATATTCAAGTACTCATTGTGTTGTGTGTTCAACTGTGTTGACTTGCAAAAGTCATATGGAGTACAGTACGTAGATTCTAAAGTTAACATTCAAACGGGTTCAATAAATTCAATAACCTGCTTAAGATGTTGTTTAACTCAGTGAAAGACTACTAGACCATCCAGTATTCAACGCCATGGCTAGATGTATCGAAACACTTTTGCTTCAAGAAGATGAACTCTTAAGCTCTTCGTAAGCTATCCACGTTCACCGGTATTCGAAAGTCCTGAATTTAAACCCTTAACCTTTACTATACAATTTAAGCTGATGTAGGGTTAACTGAAGAACGGCTTCCACTGACGATGATAACAATTGGTGTTGGACAATGAATTGCCTGCAATTATGAGTTTCGATAAGTGGCACTTTAAAGTGTTTGCTGCCCTTGTATACACGCTCGCAATGTGAACTAATTAAATGAACTCATGTCATTTAGTCTACAAAAAATGCTTGCCTAGTGGACTTAACTTCACGGCTGAGAAAAGCGTTGCACAAAATAGTCTACCATCTCGTCTTGCCGTACTCTTTTCTTTTCCGTAGCCTTGAATTTAAGCCACGTCTACTACGGACGTCATAGACTACGGCACACTCTACTAGCTTTTTCTACACCCAGCCAGAGCTATGCGCATACTACAGTAGTAAAATATATGGTACTTTCGCAGCCAAATATACTCTCGTCAATTCATTTTCTCTTTTAAACCAATCAGAATTCAGAAACAATATAATTCGCTGAGACATAGCTTGACCTAACCCACTTGTTATTGTGCGGCAACCGTTGGCCTAGCAACATATGCAAGGTACTTCCTTAAAAAGGAAACAACACAACAAACAAGAAGCCTGTCGTGGTTGTAATAAGTGATTTTTGTGTGTGTATTTTTTGTGTCGGCGTCGAGATGAGAAATAAATAAACAATTGTTTAAAAACGTATAAAAGTCTGACAACGTCCTCTTAACCATTCCATGCTCGTTACTTCCTACTTTCATCTTCTTAACCCAAAAGCAAAAATAAATATTACTCAAACATCGAATACTTTTACAGCGGTTTGTTTAGGATACCAATTGCAAGCTGATATATTATCATGTCCGCCATGCAGAGACCTTCGCCAAATAAAGCAAAGTACTTTTGGAATGACCTCGAACGGCAGTCTGAAGAACCCTCAAGTCCAACCCCTAAGGAATCCCCTAGTCGCTCAGGTTTAGCTAAAGGCAGAGCCTTGCAAACCAACCAGTTTGTGCAATTGGAGAATGGCTCTCCTCTCTCTTTTCGCACATCCCCCAAGGCATCAATGATCTCGCCCAAACTTCATCTATCGTCTGACAAAGAAAACATATACCAAGACCATTCGAGCGAGCTCCAACTTCCCAAAGTTATGCAGTCTCCCCTGCGCGCTCGCGAATCGACTGGCAGTCAACTGGAGTCTCCAAGGAGTGCCAAATCTGCCCTCTCTAGCATGTCTGACTACCACTACAATAGGCAGTTTCATAGAGACTCAGATGCCACAGTTCTCCGCCACCCCATTGACTGGAGCACTGCAGCTCATAATTTACCAGCCGAAGAAGAGCAATACTCTGATGCTCGAGGAGACTCCCAGCGAGCTTCTTTGGCCACGCGATCATCTTTTGCGCCTGGAGATGACTATGAGCTACCCATTATGAGACAGGAAACCCCAGTCAGACGAGAAGCAAGCCCTATGGTTCCAGTTACGGAGGTGCCAAGCCCACATGTAAGCACAATTTCTGCTCATATTGCGACAGATTTGCCATATATCAAGCAAGAACCTGTTGAGCGGACTTCAGGCCAGTCTACACGAAATGCTTCGCAAGTTACGCCGTCAATTAACGAATTAACTCGCAAAAATTCTCGTGCGCTGCCTCCTATCCCCTCTCGATCTGCCAGCCAGGTGTTATTTCAAGGTCGAAAAGATCCACAAATCAAAACGGAAGAAGATTTTGAACACATCACGCTTGCCCCTATTAAGCAGGAGCCAGAACAAGAAACTTCCTTTAACTATTTTCAAGACTCGGAGACTGATTTCAACCATTCTGCAAATACCCCCATTGATAAAGATCAGAGTGATGACTCTTCTACTGGATATGAATCTAGCACATCAACTATCAATGACCACTTAGACTTGGAGACTCCTGCTGGCAGTAGTTCCCTTGGGAGTCTAGAACTTCCTGTTATTGCAACAGCTGACGTTCCCACAATATCAAGCGACATGGAAGACTCTAATGGCAATGACATTTGTCAAGATGACTCCAGCCCCAGTGATGAGGAAGAGGCCAACACCAGCGATGAAGAAGAGGCAAGTCCCAGTGATGAAGAAGAGATGCCTGATGCGGGTCCGCAAACAATTTTTGCTACTGGTACCAAAATCCGTGCCAGACCGAGCTTGACCCCTCACGAACTTCCAACTCTTGCAGACCTGGAAACAGAAAATGATGCGCCCACACTCACATATACTCCTATGCCCATGCTAGATCTCAGTCTCAGTCTGAACAACATATCTCTTGAAGGTGGTTCGATGATGGATGAGTTCAATACCGAAATTGATAAGGTTATATCTGCTCGAAAGGTAAGTTTTCCGAGAAAAGATAACTAAACACAAACTTTTATGCTAACTAATTCTTTTCTATAGCTCGGGTACAATGTGAAAGAAAACAAGCAGATTGTTTTTGCAACTAGCGATCGCCGCAAGTCGGAGCGCAGTAGACGAATGAGTGGGCCTGTTCGAAAGCTTCAGCCGGGAGATAGCCAGTATATGGCTCATAGACTTAAGCCTGCATTAGTACCAGTGTCAGAAACATTTGAGGTCACGCGAAAGCGCAAGAAGTCAGAACTGCTTGAATCGGACCGTGGTCGCATGTTTGTGCGTGTCCTTGGTCTAAAAAATGTGAATCTTCCCCAGGTTAATGAAAAGAAGGCCAGCTTCAACCTTGTTTTGGATAATGGTGTACAGGAACTTTCAACGCCGTTTTCTCCTTTGAAATCGGGTGTGGCGGTAGAGCAGGAGTTTGAATTGATTGCTGGGTCTCACCTGCAGTTTGATCTTACAGTTAGAGCCAAATGGACAAAGGCAGTTGCAAAGGCAGTTGCTCAGCCAGCTCGTATTGTCCAACATTCGCGAACAGCTTCAGTGGCGTCTATTCAGACTACTTCAAGCAAATCATCGAGCAGTTCACGAAAACTTGGATTTTCAAGACTCTTTGGAAGAAAAAAAGAAGTCAGCCCTGCGCCTAGTCCTCGCCTTCCGCCGGTACAAATTCAGAGGCAGGCTCAACCTCCAGTGCCGGTGAGAGACTCGTGGGAAGGTCTGACAGGCTCCGACGGTTCATTCGGTCGCGCCACCATTGCTCTCGAAGACTACGAAGCAGAAATACACGGTCACCCCGCGACTTTTGATGTCCCTATTTTTAATGAGTGGGCCGTTGCCCCTGGACAACAGGCCAAGCGTGAGCCATATCAAATCGGATCCCTTCAAGTGCAAATGATGTTTGTTCCTCGTCAGTCCAAAAAAGAGGCTTTGCCGCATTCTATCAAGGAAGCACTCAACGAGTTACGCCTCGGAAAAGCGCAACAGGAAAAGAGCAAGCGCGAGCTGGAAATCCGCATAGAAGCTGAGAATGCCAGACATGAAGAGGAACGCCGTACTGCAATCACTCATGATGGCTATTTATCACAGCTCGGCGGAGATTGCGCATACTGGCGACGCCGGTACTTTAAACTGGACGGGCCGGATCTTACGGCGTATAGCGAATCGCGTAAGCCGCGAGTTTCAATCAACCTGGCGAAGGCAACTCGGATAGTTGAAGACAAGTCATCGCTAAGCATGTCAACAACAAGTGGGCGTAATCGTCGCAAGTCGGCGTTCGCTGAGCAAGAAGATGCTTTTATCTTTGTTGACGCTGCTTTCAGGATCAAGTTTGCGAATGGAGAGGCCATTGATTTCTATGCAGATGACATGGAGTCCAAGCAGAAATGGGTGGAAGCGCTCAAGAGGGTCTCTACGCAAAGTCACGTCTCTAAAGAAAAGTTGGCGGACTTGAAGACAGATACCGAGTCCGTGACCGAGTCTCTTAAGCCATGGGTAGCTTCTATTTTAAACCAGTAATAATGTGTTGAATATCTAGAGAATATATGTGTTCCGTATAAAGTAATTTTTACAAAGCAACTCTTATTTTTCATTTTATTTTCACAACCACTTTCTGACCCTTTCACACATTGCAATGCCTAGAAGCCAACTATATAATGCACCAAACACTCCATGGCAATCACCGCCACCCGACACCACTGCTCCTGTATTTGTGCCGCCCTATCAGGTGCAACTAAACCCACCACTTCGTTTCAATGTAATTCAGCCCAACCTCTACCGCGGAAGCTACCCTCGACCTCGCAACAAACGGTTTCTTGAAGGCCTTGGTCTCAAAACAATCCTCAGCATCACACCCACCGCCCCCGGCAGCGACTCTGCTGAAGACCAATGGCTGATTGAATTTGCAGAAGCGCAAGGCGTGGAGCTCGTTCACATCCAAAGCGGCGACTCCTCCGCAAAGTCCAAAAAGAAGCGTGGTGTGCCTCTCGCCTACGAAGTCGTACGAACTGCGTGTGAGTACATGATCAATGCGGAGATGGCCCCTATGTATGTACACTGTGTCAACGGGTCTCATGTAACGGGCCTCGTGGTCGCGTGTCTTCGAAAGCTGTCGTTCTGGAGTACGGCCGCGATAAGTGATGAATTCTTGAGGTACTGTGATATGGAGCTGGCTGATAGGCAGTTCGTAGAGGGCTTCCGGGCTCAAATTTCGGTGCCCCCAAAGACAGTGCCCTGGGTGTGGAAAGGCCTTTCAAGGCAAGGGATTGTGAGAAGCCATCCGACATTGAAGATTAATGAGAAGCAGCAGGAAGATTTACCGGTAGATGCTGCCGTCCATTGAGAGAGACCATGTACAGTACAGCTCATGTTTTTTTTTACCATTATTTATTTTTTTGTTTTTAAATCTTTTAGATTATGTTTGGTTATTTTAATTCATTGCATTTTGAATTCTCATTCTCTCAGTTTGGAGTCCCGTAGTTGTCGGGCAGATGTCGAGCTACCCCAGGCTTCAGATTACACTGCTGAATGAGCTGAACATACTGCGAGGGGAGTCCAACCGCGAGATCCCATAAGGGCCAGGGATTCCTGTTGCGGTATGTGCGATTAGCGGATCCAATTTGAACTGTTTGATCCACTCGTCAACTGCTTCCTGTGCCATCTGCTTGTACGCGGCCCATTTTCCGTCAGCGATAGTCACAAGCCCGGACTCTAGATCCGAGCTGTAATGAGATGGCTGCGAACGAGTGACTCCATGTTCTTGGCGTGTGGATCTCGGACCTATAGACTAGTCGGATACCAGACCATGCTGCCAGGACGTCTTCGCGGCGCACATCAATTTTTCCCTCAAAGTAGCAACTGAACTCGGCAAGGATGAATTTGATGTCTTCTTCGCTGGGGATATGATTGTACGAGATTGCTGTTGGAACCGCCCCCGACTAAGTATCAAAATGTCATAGATTACGGTAGGATCTTGTGAGCTGCTTAATTAGCTCAGGCCGTTTGGGAGGGAGATTGGCTACGGCAGGTATAGGGTGGTCTGACGTAAAAGATACCAGCGAGATTTTTTGTCTGCTTTGGCTTGATGCACAGAACTTAGCAATACGACTGAGCCAATAGCCGTAGTTGAAAGAGCTTGGGTAGCAGCTCTACAAGAAAACATTGTTTGCCTGGTAGTTTAAATTGTTTAAATCTAGAATAAAGAAAAATACGTAGTCGAAGCTTCGGGTCCTGTGCGGACCAACTCATACATAGTAGTTCAAGCTTATAGCTTTTGTCTGCGCGAGAGCTTAACCTTGTCATGCGTGCAAGATGCACATACCCTTCCCTTATCATCATATAGAGCAGCCTTGAACGTTGAGAAAGTTCTTGAAATGTTCTCTAGATCAACGTTTAGATGCAATACTTGACCTGGAAAAATGGCCTTGTAGTATGTCACCTGCAGCTGGCGGGTGACCCCCAGATCTGGCTCCAAAGCAGGCATTAGTTTCTTACTATAATCCTCCAGTGACTCTTTTGTGGGATCAAAGTCCTTCCAATACTTGTCCAAGACTGCGATAGCATATGTTGTCGAATTATCAAAGATGGTAGCAATACACCCGCCATGCATTACGTCCATAGGATTCAGCATAGTGTTATCGCAGATGACTTCATAGACAACGCTTGCGAGAGGCGCCTTTGGATTGCCATCATTTGAGGCTTTAACTGATGCTTCCAAGACGCGTAGTTTGTCGAATGTGTTGTTTGCAAACCCGGGATTTCCGGGATGAGCTTTCATGACGGAGATGCCTAAGATGAAGGCAACCCTGTCTGCGGGGACAGTCTTTGGGTATAAGCTTTCATAGTTTATAGAGTTTGCGACTGCGTTTGCGGAGATGGAGACGGGCATTGATAGTAGACTGATTGCTTCTATTTCGCCGGTAACGAGTTTAGAGGAGTGTAAAAGAAAGTGACTTGACTAAAATTAACAAAAAATAATACACAATTCGTGAAACCTGGGGGAAACCTGGGGATATCACAGTTGCACATCTATCACCTCTTATGGAATAGCCAAGGTATTCATGTTTTTCAAACCCCATACTACTAGTAAATGCTGTTAAGTATTTGCACAGGCTGCGTGTAATAATACTAATAGTGTGATAATAATTTGTATAAGAGAAGACTGTTAGCCATGACTGCAAAGGCAAAGGGCTAGTACTATCGAGCAATGATAACGAGAATAATGGTGAAGAGGGAAACCTCACTACCACTGGAGAATAGCATAAAAGTGGTGGTGTTGTCGAACCCTATTCCATAAGAATTCAAATGCCAACTGAGGATTTTAGCTGGCTTGAACCAAATTTACCAATTCCATTCAAAGGCGAGTCACAAACTCAGAAGGAGCCCAAACATTTCAAAATTTCTCATCTGCGCTGCGACAAGTCAAGTTAACGTAGCCTAGGCTATAGTTAGGTAGACAAAAACATGAATAAAATAGATTAATAGAGATAGATAAGCGTGGTTGAAAAATAGCAAAACTTAGTGTATATAGTATTATAATTTGTAGAAGGTTATTAAATGCAGTCAAGATTAGAGCAACTTATTTAAACGCTCTCGGACTTGCTCATCTGAGAAGCCTGAGTCTGTTCATAGCGACGCTTGGCAATGTTAACCTCACCATGGTACTTCTCACATAGATCTTCAAGAGTCTGGCGCTTAGTCTCAGGGATCAACAAAGTGGTACCAATTCCAAGTAACATGAAAAGAGCGTAAATCTCCATGACATGGTTGAGCCAACAGTTGGTCTTACCTGCGGGACAGTTGTGGTTGATCAAGGGTCCAATGACACATTGGGCGATGATGGCACCAATCTTACCGGAAGCAGCAGACATACCATGGGCAGTAGATCGGTAACGAGTAGGGAAGATTTCACCAGGAACGATAAAAGTGGTCGTATTGGGGCCCCAGTTGCAGAAGAGCTGAGCAAGAATATACAGAGCAAGAAGTCCGTGCTCACTGAGCTTGTTGTAAGCGAAACCAATAACACAGAAGATAATGGTAAGAATAATGAAACCACCCAGTTGAATCGGCTTACGACCAACGAAATCAAGAGTGAGAACAGACAACCAGTATCCGGGAATGGCACCAGCACAAGTAATAATAATGTTACCAACTGAGGTGTTGTACAAGTTGTGGTAGACATTCTTCTGACCGGCGTATCCAATAGTTGCGAGAATTACAGAGTTGTTAAGACTGAGACCGTAGTAAGCAACATCGAGCAAAAACCAAGAGCCGGCAGTTCCCAGAAGAATCTTTCCATGTTTCCATTGTCCAAAGTGACGCCAGAAATCCTTCCAAGAGGCCTTAGGGGGAGCGTATTCCTCCTCTTCCGAAGTAGGGATGGCAGTTTCACGGAGTTGTTGAACTTCACTTTCAGGGGCGTTACCAATCTTTCCAGAAGAAAATTGCTCAGAATCAGCAGCAGCTTTTTCAACGTCTCTTGAAACGTCAAAGGTGTAACGAGGAGTTTCAGGGATGGTAAGACGGAAGTAAAGAGCACAACATGCAGGGACACAACCAAAACCAATGAGAACTCTCCACATCTGGTCAATAGCCTTGGTACAGTCACCAGTGCACTCAGAAACGTTTTCGGCGCCGATAAGAGAATCCTTCCAAGCAGCAACGCAGATTACAGATACAATACCACCAAGGAGTTGACCCCAACCTTGATTGGCAAAGACAGCACCCATAATAGCACCTCTCCATTTAGTGGAGGCAAACTCGGAGGTAATAATTGAGGACAATGGGTAATCACCGCCAATACCGATACCCATGACGATACGCCAGAAAACAAGAGTACCAACAAAAGTAATAGCAGGAGATTCACCAACAATGGTTTGACCAATAGTAGCAGCAATGATGATCATAAGTTCAACACCGTAAACCTTCTTTCTTCCAACAACATCAGCAATCCAACCGAAAAATAACTGGCCAATGACAGTTCCAACAGAAGTAGAAACCTTGATAAGGGTAGTAGTAGAAGTAGGGATTTTACCAGCAAGGCCCTGGTCGGCTCCCCAGAAGACGTAGGAAAACATGGTAGTTGCAATGTTAATGGCAAAAATATCGTAAGAATCAGTCATGAAACCAATACCAGCAACCATGATAGCACGGACATGGTACCAGCCAAAAGAAGCATTGTCGATTTTTTCCAAAGCGAGTCTTCTGCGCTCATGGGGATCAGTTATATGGGCAAAGTCGTTGACGAAGTTGTGGAAGGCAGCGTTGCCTCCAGCTGTTTTAATTCCTTCAGACATTTTTGAAGAAAGTAGTGATAGTCGACAAGAGTAGATGATGAGAGGAAAAAAAAGAAGGAGAGAGAGATGAGAGGGAATATATATATGAATATATTACGCATATATTAAGGATGTATAAATAAGGCAAACATGTATGAGAGATAGCCAAGAGCGAAAGGAAGCCCGCTTTTAGAAGGTCAATTAGGAATTGCCATGTAAACGGCCGTTTAAAGGAATTGAGCAAGAAAACGTGGAGGAAAGAGAGAAGCGTAGTTGGAGAGAGCACACGACTTTGCTGCAGTCATTAAGCTGTCACTAAAACATGCCAAAATGTGCTAAAGTCTGCAGCCATTCACTATTTTATTAAATGGTTAGGCTTTTAGGGACCCTGAATGACCCCATAGCCATCTGTAACTCACCCACATGTGGTAATAATTGCATTTAATTGGACAAAATTAGTAGCCAATAATATTGCTTTGTTTGCCCATAAGGTCAAAAATATTTAATTTTTTTGGGATTTTTATTTAATTTTTTCAAACTTTCACGCGACTCATGAAAATTAAGAATTGAAAATTGAAAATTGAAATGAAAAAAAAATAAATCAAAAGCAAATGGAACAGATCGATTGAAAAAAATAAAATAAATAAAATACTGTACTGTACTTGGAACTTTAATTAAAACCGTTAAGTCAAATCCCATTCATTCGTTAGACTATAGCTAGTCGATTACCATCATCTTCAACATCTATAGTTTAGGACTCGAAAAACATGGAACCGTGGCACCCGACTGGTCCGTGTTTAAGCCATTACCGTACCGTGTGCATACGAATGGTGGCTAGAAATCCTTAGTAGTTGTTGTGATCAATATTGGGGTTTAATTTATGCCACAAGATAGCCTACTAGTACTCAAAATATGGGCTCCTACAGTTAGCGCTAAATTAATCAGCTATACGTCTCAGCCGCGACTGCGTGAAGATATGATGATTTGGGTTGCTAAAGTATCGATATAGCTACTGGTCATGGATCCAATCCCTTTTTTTGGCTTTTTACAGCTACGCGTTAATATTACCGTAGTTGTAAATTTTCTGTTAAACCCTACTCAGCTAGCTTAACTCATAATTCCGTATTTTCTCTCTCTTGAGACCTCTTTGTCAACTGCAAATCACATGCGCGCTATATTTTAAAGGCACTAGAGTACTCTAGTCTATCCCATAGTATATGGCATCTCCCAATTGTTAACCAAGCAAGGCGTATGAAAACACTTTTCATTCGATTTGACTAGGCTTAGACTTTCCGCCAAGATAGGCTCCGAAACAACACAGCTCATTATATGAGAGCCGTCTAAAGGGTCTTCTCCTAGAGTCATGTAAAATTTATGATACCAATTTGACAGGATCCTGGACGTCCAATGGAGATGCTCATTGATGTCCATGTGATACATGTAGCGATAGAACATGAATACCCAACATTTAGACTACTATATAAACAATATTTTATTTTATAGAAACGTAGTCTACACGTCATGTAGATTATTACTTGACAGTCCTGGAACGGCCGACCATGGATGTCACAAATCAATTGGTTATTGTTATTGTGCCATATTCAACATTCATCGGAATATTTGAGAGCAAATGAGTAGACTACTACAGTATATACTGGCATAGCACAATGCAAAATGCAAAATGCAAAGTACCCAACCAGGATGATTAGCACAAAATACTAGTCCAGCCGCAAATAGTGGCAAATGCTATTACAGTAACTGTCAAAAGCAAGGGATTATGTTAACGAGTAGCAGACATCTAGACTAATATAGACTATCGTAATCTACACGTTTGTCTCAGGAGATTTAATGACTTGGTCTAAAGATATAAATCCTGGGATTATCAAATTTATAGAGCTTGTACAGGTAGACTATATTGAAAATTTTGTACGCGTTTTTTTCCGTGATAGTCTATTAAAAAGAAGTCAACATCGGAATATATACTCCTTATTAGGATATCGTGAGACACAAAACAAACCAGGTCACCGTCAAACGAAACGCTTTCTTTTCTTGTATTGTTGTTTTTCTTTATTTTGAACCTAAAGATGGGATGACTCGCTCATCTTTCACGAAAAGTGCTGCAGTAACTTCAATACAATAATGCGCCGTACTTTAATATCTAAACTATACGGTACTAAATTTTCTAACCTGTATTCTTGTGTCCCCAACTTTTGACTTTTGTCTCAATGTATCTTGTTTGATTGAGGGAAATTTTGAAAAAAATTAAAATAAACCCCATACAGAATCGACTATATCAAATGAATTACAAACTACAGTACACTGCAATATTTGACTTCTAGCCATGGAAATATTCCGTAGTCTATAGCATCACGTCTCCTATAGCTTGAGCTCTCAATTTAGAAACGCCGTCAATAACCTTTTTCTTCTATGACCAAAGCTAACTACAGTAGTTAGACTAATGGTAGAGTTATTTTTGTAAGGCTTTTCCGTATAGCATTATTTCAAGGCTCTTCTTGTCGTCTTTTTGCATGACAACCATCTCATGTGCGTGCCATAATGGCATGAGACCATAATGAAGAACGGTCTTTTCGAAAACGCAGAAAAAACGTTAAGTCATTATATACCGGTAGCTACTCAATATTGCTGATACAATTGGATCCACACAATAACCCAACCTTATAAATAGCCACCGGGCCCTCCTATTCCATGGAGTAGACTTTGCTTTTATTTTTATGAACTGGTAAACTTTTAATGCATGGAATTATCCAAAAGCAAAATTTTAAAACGGAAAAAAAATAACTGGTCATGACTGATCGATCGATAAAGGGAAGCCACGTGGGGATAAGCGAGCAAAGCATTCGGAGAGCCGGTCTAGCCTAAGACTAGACTACATTTTGTAATGTACTGTGATCTACTAAGTACAGAACGTACTTCTATACAGTAGCCTATATGAAAGAATAACTAGTAGCGCATGCGTATGCGTATGGTAGATTGAATTAATGAAAACAAAAATAAGAACAAGAATAAGAATTAGAAGAGCGGATTTACCCAGACTTAATCCTATAGTATTTGTTTCTTCAATCCCTTTGCAAGCCTTATCCATTCATATGTTTTCTATTGGTAAAAAATGAATGTGCAGTAATTGGATATGGAGGAAATAAATAAAATTGAAAAAAGAATATTTCATGGCAGATCAGCAATAACCAAAACTCCATGTTATGAAAATTCAAAATACTGTAAATGAGCCTTGAACTGAAATATGGGACTTGAAAATCCAATTGGCCTTTAACTAGGCCATATCACAGCCAAGGTAAAATGTTATATTTGGTCTATTTTTCTGAAGAACTAAGTGCCTAGCATCTTGCCTAGAGGATCTTCCTTCACATATATTAACATCCATTGTAAGGTCTAACCCTCGCTAGGCGTCGGGTGCCTGAGTAATAAGCTCGAATAGGGGCTTATTTGCAGCAATGTACCCATTGGAGGCCATATAACCACAGCCGGGATTTAAGAGCACCAGCAGTATACTGAAACCAGCTTAATGACTGCCTTGTGCTGCTTGATGGCTGCAACTGGCATTGATGAAAGGTGACTCAAGAGTCGCTAGCCAGTAGCTTTCCAACGGAGAGACTCTGAGTACTGCAGTGTTTCTGGCGTAGTGAACTGTTAGGACTATTGTTGGAGCAGCTACAAAGTAATTGACGGCAACAGACTGGTTAAGGGTGACAATGCTTAAGCTTGACCGGACTCTTTACAGGTCACAGGATTAGCGGTAATTCGATCGATGGCTTCAACAGGTATGGAAAATAGTGACAAAGAGTGCAAAAACGCTCTGGCACCACTCAATAACGGACGACAGAGAGCTAGACGTTGAAACGCTAATAACAATTGTAGTTATTGGAATCCGGAAACTGATTAAGGGCAATAAACGCAGTAGGCGTAGCAGCAGTCTAATTGCAGGGGACAGTACTGTCTCTTGAGAACATTTGTGAGCGACGGCCGCAAAGCCGAATATCGACAGTTAATACAAACGATGCACAGATGATCTGTGAATTGGCAGAGCAGGAACAAACATTAAGGCTAGCATTACCGAAATTCAAAAGCTTTGATATGATTGCAGCACCAACCGATTGGCAGCAAGCATCGTGAGGAAGAACAGGACCAGACGCAGCGTTGATTGAAGGGCGAATGGGTGATTCATGAGAAAGAGAGTAACGACATTGAAGGCAGACGAGCGGGGAAACTCAGTGAAGCCTCCTCAAAAAGACAGCCCGATACATATATCCCTACAGAAACACAGAGCAGTAAGATTTATTGAAAGCCAAAGAGTCATAATAAAGGTATTTTGCCGTCAAGAAGAAGGAATAGATGGTGGTTTTTTGAGGGTTACTGGTATTGCTCAGGGAAATCACCAAGCATAGCACTGTAGCCACAAAAAAAAAAAAACATATACATACAGTCAGTACGGTAGAAATGATCAATTTAAAAATAAGATCTCACGTGATTTCTAAAAAAAACCTCCATCAACAAATACTCAAGGCCAAAATAGAGATGTGGCGACTTGGGCTGTTCCAAAACATATTGATCACAACACATCGAGGAAAAGTCGCAAGCGCTTGAAATAAAGTGCAGCCATCTTTCAATTTATATAGACTAGGTGGTTGATCAATATTTTTATTATTTTTTATATTGCAACACATTCTTTTGGCTATATCTTGGCGAATACTGAGAGAATCAGTGAGAGTTGACTTTTGGGTCGATCTGGAAGCCTTCGGTGGATCGTTTACCGGTAAAGGATTCATTGAATGAATGCTGCATTATTGATAAGCATAAGAGCGCAAGGCCCTTAAGCCTGAGTCAGCCTGAGAGTGAGTTGGTGGAAAAGTAAAAAACAAAAATAAATAAAAGTTGGGCTGTCTATGCGCAGTCTAAAGATATGCTTACACATTATTAGCTAACTGATCTCTAAGCATCAGTTGGGAGTTACTGACAAAACCAAAGTTATTGATTGCCAACCTCCCAACAAACACCTAGGCTCCCAACTGTAGCCACACAACTTTTGAATTGAGCCAACTCCACGACTGAAAAAACAGCAGAGTAGAGAATTAAAATTTAGTACTAGGAATTGTAGAAACAAAAACAGGACGTAAACAAACAAACCAGCAATGTGTGCTGGTGGTTGAATTGGTTTCAGACATATGACTTTCAAGAGTTATCGAAACTTGGGCATCCTGGGATC
>JAJMKT010000451.1:0-17858 GCA_030563985.1 Geotrichum restrictum
GGTAATTTTGAAGTTGGTCGGTTTTGTGGATCAAAGTGTAAACCTTTCGGTCGGTCGGCACTTGAGGCGTAGATGCTGGAAGATCTCCGTTGACTTGAATGGGTTTGATCTGAGTTGACGGCTTTCAGAGCTTTTGGCTCCTCTGGCAAAATAGATGAGAGGTCGTTAATGCTAGCATTTGAATTCCGATTAGAAGATCTTTTCATATTACGAAGAGGGTGTTCTAGATCAGTTAGAGGGACTGCGAGTAAAGATAGGCGTGAGTGAGACTTACAAATGTCAGTTTGATTGGATGAGCCTAGCACAGAGAAGATTTGGTAGAAGTTATGCGAATAGATGACAGTAAGACATTAGGACATATGACAAGAATATATAGAGAGTCAGAGGGGGCAAAAGAAGTGGCGAGAGCAAATACAAGTGCAGTAGCAAAGTCAAAGGGCCGTTGGAGAAAAAGAGCAGAGAGCAGCAGCAACAGCATCTTTCAACGGAGATCAAGTCGAGACGTCAACCAAAAGCACATGCACGTGAGGCAACAAGAAAAATTAATTTATTTACCACAAATTATTCCAGTCTTCAGTGGACTATACGAGATGGCAGATCAAACAGATCTATTATAGACATAATACGGGACCTTTTACAATCAGATTTACAGTCGCAGTCGGTATAAACACGAGAGTCGGCTTCAGCTTGCAAAAAAATATCATTGTACTTTAAGTATACAGGGCCATTAGAAACGTTACCGAAACAAATATACACAGACAAACATGGCATTTAGATGTTCAACTTGGTTCTGCGCCAGTGTCTTCTCTTGGCATTGTATCTAAAGATGTCAATGTTAGATGGTGTTGTGACTCGATTTGAGCTGATGGTTTGGATCGGTTGAGTCTTACCTGATAGTAGTATCAGTCTTGAAGCGGAACCACTGGGGAAGAGGTCTGTTTTGCTTCGAGGCCTTAGCCAGCTTGAGCTTGGTCTTGAGAGACTTGTGAGACTGTTGAAGAGATTGGTTAGTTCGTGCGCAATGAAAATACGAAAAAATAGTCGCGAATACTATGAGTACGTACAGGCATCTTTGGTGTTGTCGACGGTGATACTGGTTAAATCTGACAAAGTTCAAAAAGGAAGTATAAAAAAAAAAAAAATTCTTGTTTTGCTGGAAAGGGAGGGAGGTTGGTTTTTTTTCCATTTCAGTCACATGACTATCAGGTTTAGGAATACCAGTAGGGTTGAGCCCTAACTTGTGACTTGAATAATCTGAAATTGTCGTTGTAATTTTTTTTTCTTTTTTTTTTTTTTTTTTTTTTCAATTCTACGGATTGTGTGGAAAGTCCCCCCAAACGTCTGCTGCGTTTATTTGGAACAATCACCGTCGACAAAAAAATCACGAAATCTCGGTATGTAGTAGAACTGGCAACACATTTTAGTGTTGTTTGCTGTAGTTCAGTCCCTCTAACACTCATCTTTGTAGTAATGACTCGCACATCTGTTCTCGCTGACGCCCTTAAGGCCATCACCAACGCTGAGAAGACCGGCAAGAGACAGGTTCTCATCAGACCCTCTTCCAAGGTCATCATCAAGTTCCTGACCGTCATGCAGGCTCACGGATACATTGACGAGTTCGAGTACGTTGACGACCACCGATCCGGAAAGATTGTTGTTCAGCTTAACGGACGTCTCAACAAGGCTGGTGTCATCTCTCCTCGTTTCAACGTCAGAATCGGCGACGTTGAGAAGTGGGTTACCAACTTGCTGCCCTCCAGACAGTTTGGTTTCATCATTCTTACCACCTCTGCTGGAATCATGGACCACGAGGAGGCCAGAAGAAAGCACGTTGCTGGAAAGATCCTTGGTTTCTTCTACTAAATGTGTGCCTGCCAACAACAAAACTGAGACCTTTGATATTCTTCTCCCCCTGTATTATGAGTTACTGGTTATGCTAGCATTATTTAATAGATCCTACGACGGACACTTCACTTCGTACTTGCCCAATTGCCCATGCCATAAATTTTGTACTGTGATAGCCGGGTAGTACTGGTCATATTGTTGTAACGGTATCGGCACCAATTTTTCTAGTCTTAGTGTTGTTAGGGTTAGGTTTGTTATACCTCTTTCCCAGCCTCTTTTTACTTATTGCAACAATGCCAGGTTTCACCATTGTATCTCCCCCATCCACAATCACAATAATTTCAACAGTAGAGTGGTCTCCTGTTGTCAATTGCGTCTTGGTCTGAAATTAATACAAAAGCATCGTCATGGCTCATAAGTCCCATTCTCTAGGTCATCTTCCTATTGCCGACCATTCCTTTTCTGAGGACCGCAGTCTTCTCGCCGTTGCCCGCGAGTCCAATGTAGAGCTTTACTACACTGATGGTAAGCGGTTCGAACTCGGCAACACTCTCACGGACCATGACAAGACTGTCATGTCTGTTGATGTATCTCCCGGCGGGCGGTTGGTTACTTGCTCTCAGGACAGAAACGCCATCGTGTGGGAACCCCAGATGGACGGAAGTTGGAAGCCCACCCTAGTGCTTTTGCGTATCAGTCGCGCTGCCACGTTTGTTCGCTGGTCTCCCAATGAAAAGAAGTTTGCCGTAGGAACCGGTGACCGCCTTATTGCCGTGTGCTACTACGAGGCCGATAACGATTGGTGGATTGCAAAGCATATTAAGAAACCTATTCGCTCGACTATTCTGTCCATCGCCTGGCACCCCAACTCCGTTCTGATTGCTGCGGGGTCTACCGATGGTACAGCTCGCGTGTTTTCAGGCTTCGTTAAGAATGTTGACGACCGTCCCGCTCCTTCCGTTTGGGGCGAACGGTTGCCCTTCCAGACGCTTTGTGGTGAGTTTGTAAACAACTATGGAGGCTGGGTTCACGATGTTGCGTTTTCTCCTTCAGGAGACGCTTTGGCGTTTGCGACTCACGATTCTAGCATTGTTGTAGCGTACCCTGCTGGTGCGGATCAGCCTCCTCGCGCTGTTTTGTCGGTTTCGACATCTCTTTTGCCTTTCAAGTCTATTCTTTGGTCCAGCGAGAACCAGATTATTGCTGCTGGACACGATTGTCACCCTGTGGTTTTTCAGGGTGATGTAAGTGGATGGAAATATGCGTCCTCGATCGATGATCCTGCGAGGGTCCAAGCTCAAGAGACTAGGGAATCGTCTGCCCTCAACATGTTTCGTCAGTTGGACCTCAAGGGTACTGTTGAGTCTGACACTGGTGGTACTGATCTTCCTACTATCCATCAAAACACCATCAACACCATTCGCCCTTTTTCTGGAGCCAATGGTAGTGTATCCAAAATTTCGTCTACTGGTGTAGATGGTAAGATTGTCATTTACCAGTTGTAGAAATGTAACCGGATTTTCTAGACTATACTTAGGCTATTAGAAAACAATGATTGCAGTACCCGCATTAACGATTAACAGATTAAGTGTCCTTAGAATGTGTTATGATGTGCAATATGGCATCTTGTATGTATATATAGGTTTAGACTCGTGTAGTGTATTCTAGCTTTATGATTTCCTCAAATCGTGATATGCTGAGGATCTCGGGAAGGATCCTAAAACAACTAGCTCTAGACAATGTTTCCTGGCCTTATCCAAAGCAGTAACCACATTTGTTTGCGAACCATGGCCCAAGAACTCTATAAAAAACACATAGGTCCAGGGCATGGTACCCGAGGGTCTCGAATTGATGGATGTAAGAGAAATATTCAGGTTTGCCAGCTCTTGTAAAGTGTTGCACAAGGCGCCTGGCTCCGTGTGAGGAACCGTAAAAGATACCAACGTCACGTTATTCAGAGGGTCAGCTGCTGCTGTCGAGTCAGTGGAGTTTGTAGTCGTCGTTGTCGTCGAGTCGGTGGATAATATTGTCGATCTACGGGGGTCTAAATACGATAACCCGGAGCCGCTATTGGTCTCAGAGCGCGGTAATCTCGAAAAGACAAGAAATCGAGTAGTGTTGTTGGATCGGTTCGATATATTGTGGGCCAATATAGGCACATTGTGGACAATAGAGGCGGCCGCCGCCGCAATAGCAGCGCCCTCAAGGTCTTTACTAGCCACTAGCTCGACAGCGGCCGATGTCGAGTTGGTGTCAATCTTTTCGATATCTTTAGGGAAATTATCTTGGACAAAGATATCGCACTGGCCCCAAGCTTGTGGATGAGTGTAAAGTCGTTTAACCTGATCTAGACTCGGGGCTTTTGAGATCAAGCAATGATTAATGGACACGAAAACTTCGTCAACGACATGTATGGGTGATGTTGTAGTAGTAGTAGTAGTAGTAGTAGTAGTGTTGGTGGGGCGTGGAGTTCCGTTAGGTTCGCTGGAATCGGACGAAGGTGTTGAACCATTGGAGGAAGAAGAAGAAGAAGGAGGCTGCTGGTGAAAAATGTCTCGAAGAATGTCCAAAGTGAAAACTACAGATCCATTCGTGGAGTTTTCAAACGGAACGACAGAATACTCGCACTCGTCATTTGACAAGGCTTCAAAAGAGCCTGAAGATTAACGTGGTCAGTACGTTATCCAATAGCCAAATAGCCAAGTAAACCAAAATAACCAAATAGCGAATAGGCAATAGTCAATAGCTAACAGGCTTTTAAACCAATAAATCAGAAACAAAAAACAAAAACAAAACTCACTCTTGATGGTTGGCTGCGGTGAAAGTGAAATATGGGCTTGAGATTTTGCATCGAATAAGCGAGTGAACGTCAAAGCTGCCTAGTTTTGGTATGAGAAAAACATGAAAAAAAAAAAAAAAAATTGACAATACAAATCGATAAACGCTTGACTATACCTCGTGAGAATACGTCCCCTCGGGGCCTAGGTACGACACTCTGATCATGATTTTCTATTCCTGATTGTTTCCTGGTAAAAAAAAAAAAAAAACATGAAAGAAAACGGTAGCGTTTTTATAAATCCCATAGATTTTATTTTATTTTTGATTTTTTCATGTTGTTTTTTTTCGGTTCTTCTTGACTCATTAAAAATAATATAAAATAAAATGTAATATATATATATACTGTACAATACGTTTGTTGGATCGATATCAATGGACATCCGGAAACATTAGTCTAGCTAGTCCAAAGTTTCTGCCTCAGCTACAAGCTGATCAAGCGCAAAGTCAGCATCTCCAACCGTGAAAGCATTCAGCAAGGCCAATCTGCGTCTGCCAGAGACTGTAGCGTCAGTGGCTCCATAGAACTTTTGCAAAAACAAAGTCAACAAGTGAGCCTCATCCAGACTGATGGACGACTCCTTCTCTACCGTTCCGTTCATGAGAGCAATACTCTTGGACGTCAACAAATCACTGTGAAGAATAAGTGTGGTATGAGGTCTGGAAAATTCCTGGTGTAGCTTGAATTCTGCCAAAGTAGTAATCATGCAGTGAACGGTATATGGTCCTACGAAAGACCATTGAACAAGGTGCATTTCAACTCCTTCTTCATGAGCAGAGATAGAATCAACCCCTTCTTCTGCACGGGAGGCAGAACGTGGCAAAGGGAGCACAAACATGGGATGCTTACGCGCATTCTTAAACACTTCAGCGTAAGTGACACCCTCGATAATTCCACAAATTGCATCGGGGTTAGCAGCGTGTCGCATTTTCCACAGCATTTCGATCTCCTTGCGATCATGCAAAGCAAACTTAGCAACATCGACGAACGAGTCCAAATCTTTGATATCGGACGACGGGACCTTTGGCGCGTTGGCAATAGCCTCGGAAGCTAGTCTCGCAGTGTCGTTTTTGCGTGACTCTACGGCAACAGCGATGGGATCTTCACCCAGTTCAGTCTTTGCTTTTTCAATCTTTTCCTTGTATTTTTCTTTCAACTCTTCGACGGAGGCAACTCCCTCGGCTGCGGCCTTCGCTTCCAGTCTGGAACGGTACTTTTCAGCTATGGAGAGGGTAGCGTGGGCTGGGTTGGATTCAGCTTGCATGAGGTATGGAAGAGCTTCAGCGAAACTGCGGGCATTAGGTCGAAGGGGTGCATTACTACCAGCTACACCCAATCCTAGACGATTGACATTGCGGTAGGACATTTTGAAAACCGAATGCATTTGAGCAAATGAAAAAGAAGAAAAAAGACGTTGATTGGTGATTTAAGTGTGAAAAGTAGTGTTTTTTGTGCACAAAGTGTGTGTGAATAAAGCTGCTGGGTCGGCAAATGATTCGAACAAATAAGAATTGACGGTTGTGGGTTGGTGCTGAGAGTTACGCAGCGTGCTTCAATATACGGAGTCAGAGTAGGACGAGGGATATTCGTCTTCAGTTTGTTCCTGCTGCATGAAGATACTATAAACAGAAGCCTTCAAGAGCGTAAAGACAAGGGAGGTCTTTGCTTCCAGAGTGTGAAGGGTCTCGAGGATGTTAGGGGTGGGCACTGTGGTGAGACGGTTGATTTGCTCAGATAGAAGGTTCAAATTGCGGACAAGCCGCTGATATTCAATCAAGAGATCACGCTCAGTTTGAGAAAGTTGCGGAATTGAATTGTAGTCCTTGTTAAGAAGAGCGTTACGCGCTTGTACGTCGTTGTGAGATTCCATGAGAAGAGAAGGGCGCGTAGGAGTTGTGTGGTGGCAGTGAGGATTGTGCTGATTTGCAGTTGTGACAATTTTGGTGTTTCTCAGATCTATTGGGATTATTACCGTACTGTAGCAGCTGTGTAGCTGCGTTTGTTATATGGTGGCAATGCAGATAAATGGTCCTAATTGAAACAAAAACAAATTGGCCAATTAAATGGCAAGACACAATAGCATGTGATTAATTGCGAGATGTTATAGATTAGACCGGTTTCGGAGTTATCAGATTAATTAAACATCTGATATTCCCAATCAGTGCTACTTTATGGTACCTAGGCAGTACACATGCAGAATAAGCGGAAATAAGCGTCATGAACCGCACTAAACTACTGTACGTAGTGATCGATTCGATAATAATAAATAAATTTAATACTGTATTTAACGGAGGCCTCTGAAGCCTTGATATTGGGCTTTAAGGGCCCGGAACTTTGAGAATTTTGAGCCTTGAATTTACTTTTAAAATAATTCATTTAACGGCAGCAACATGCGACACGGCTCTAAATGACGAGTTCAAGTGCCATACAATTGTGTAGTCTATACCGGTAATATCTATAAAACAACAACGTCAAGTCTAGAATCAATTGACATTTACATAGGTCTACTCGAGACTCTAGAGATCTTGTGCTCTGCTTTCAACATAATTATCGTCTCAAGGCCATTTAATATTATTATTATTATTGTAAAGCTCTCATATTGATTCTCTCCTTCTTTCTTACCTGACAGATTTTTTGTGAATTTACCAGCTGTATTCAAATCTTTTCGCTAAGTGCTGCTGCTATTCGACTAAATTCTTATCCTTCATCGCCCCTTCTAAGGTGCTGTTCTTGACATTTTCTCAATAGCTCTAGATATTCTCTTAATTCCAAACTTTTTTTCATAATGCAATGGCACACGGATCCAAAACCATCCCTCGACGATAAACACTTTCGCTCATATATAACAGGCTGGTACGGAGCAGCAGCACTTATTAGCAGTATTGCGTTCATACTCTTGATTTGTGCCTTGAACGCGTTAAAGACTCGGGCACCATCAATCTTGTGCTCCATTTCACATTTAAAGCCCCATTCTCATACCCATTCGCATTCACATTCGACCTCAAATTCAACTTCAAGACTCCGCCGCCATCATCGTCACCGCCAACTACCATTTCCTACTTCTTCTTCTTCTTCTTCTTCTTCTTCTTCTTCCCTCACCATTCTCCCACCCCTAAACTGGATAATTTCCATTTGGGTCATTGGAATCACCTACCTTATTTTCGCCGACACCCAGTACGAGTTTGTATTCCTCGCTAAACGGCTCGGAAGAGTCCCCGTGGCGCTTTTACCAGCTACATACTTCTTGTCCCTTCGCCCGTCGCCCTTACCCGAGTTCGTTTACTTGCAAGTGATTCCTTTACACAAATGGATCGCCCGCCTAGTCGTCTTGGCCCTCGTGGCTCATGCCGCCGTCTACCTCGCCGTTTACGTGCATCTGGGCAAATTGGCAAAACTGTTGCAGGCTTCGAATTTGGCGGGGGTTGTCGCGTTTGCGTTGTTTGTACTTATTGCGGTGTCGTCACTCAAACCTGTTAGACGTCGGTTTTATAACTTGTTTTACTTTATTCATTATGCGACGTCGTGGCTGTCCCTGCCACTTATTTGGTATCATTCAAATACAACGGCGTGGTACGTCAAGTTGTCGGCTCTCATCCTTGTGGGCCAAGTCTGTTACCGCATATACACCACCAAACATGTTCCTCAGCTGCCGGTCCAGTACGTCTCGCCCACTCTGTATTTCATATCAATCCCACGCAAGCACCTTCCCTTATCTTTACAATCCGCTTTCTCTCCGGGCTCCCATCTGCGCGTCTCAAACCCGCTGTACCACCTGTCCACCTGGTTCGAGTCCTCTCACCCTTACACCATTGCATCACTACCCTCTGACCCAGAGCTGACACTTGTTGTGCGCAAAACCACTTACCCAATAAAGCTGCGAAAGGGGTACGCCATTACTGGGCCTTTTGAATCCATTCCGAGCTCCTTTTTCACCCAAGCCCATGACGGGTTAGTTCACCGCGTACTGTTTATTGCGGGTGGCTCGGGGATTGCGTTTGTGGCTCCTGTCATGAGACAGCTGAGAAGTTTGAAGGTGCCTGTGAAATTGATTTGGGCTATTCGAGATGTTGCGGAAGTTAAGGTTTTGGAAACTTTGGGACTTTCGGATGCTGCATTCAAGGACGGACAGGTGGAAGTTTATGTGACGCGAGGTGGTAGGTTTGCACAACCCATGACGGACTCGAGACCGGCTTTGATGAATTCTTCAAAGTCTCCAAACGACCAAACCGGCCAAAATGACCAAAATATGAGCCAAACTTACTCATACTACTCTCAAAACGACGATGAAGGACTCAACATTGACGTAGACAACGACTGTTGCGGAGGAACAGCCGAGGAATATCAACCTCTACTCCCCATGATACCAGGCGTAGACTCAAAAAGACACTACTCTTCTACTTCTTCGAATTCCTATGATTCTTCTTCCACATTATATGGCAGCAGCATCGGGATCCCTGAAATATGCACGCCGCCGCCGCAGCTTCTGCCGACACAAAACTTAAACAAAAGTCCCCAGGATTATGCAAGAATTTTGTTTAGTTCCCGCCCAGTCTTGAATTTGCGAATAAAGTCTTGGCTTTATGGAATTCCTGTACGCGCTGATGCTTGTTGCTGCCTAGACCAGCTTTTAACGATAGAAAACGATGCTGATACCTCTGGTCTTTGGGTCATGGCATCTGGCGCAGAGACACTTGTGCGCGATTCGCACATATGGGCAAAAGCTAATGGCTTTTCGTTTTACAAGGACGAATACAGTCTATAATTTCCTTATGGCATAGAAAGATACTTTACTTTTTTCACGAACAACCATAGCATTTTTTATCTAAGAAAAATCACTTAAACTAAAATACTCCGTATAATCATCCAGCTTTGCACGCATTCCAGTTGCAAAGTCAATAAAAAAATATAACAGGCGTTGGGGAGTTTCTAAATAGCAACGTCTGTGAGTTCAGTCTCTAGCAGATCAATACTCTTGTCTATATTAGCAACAGAAACAGCAGAAGCGGGAACGTCACCAGAAGCTTTTGAAACGACTGGCTTCGTTTCATTTAAAGAGTCGGCTTTCGTCTCAGTCGGTTCAACACTAGTAGCCTTAACGCCCGTACTTGTCGCTTCAATTGTCGGCTGCTTGCTCTCAGAGACTAAAGGCGATGGAATTTCAGAGCCACCAACCTCAGCATCAGCATCAACAAGAGGATCATCGGCATTGGACAATGACTTTAATGGGCTAGACTGAGGCGACTTTCCATCAGCACCTAGTGGCATTTTCTCAGGAGTCTTTACCGCTTTGGATGGCAACGGGTGTTTCGAAAGACCAATTGAAGGAAGATGTGTGGCTGAATTGAGTGGGGATATAAGGCGTCCTTCTTGAAATTGACTGGGGGTTTGTTTCCGAAAGTTTCCAGATACGTTTCTTCCTGCAATCCCACTAGGCGTGAGGTTTCGGGGAGACTCACGGGGCCCAGCAATGCTTGTTTGACTACTAGAGTTAGAAAGGGAAGTTGCAAGGTTGGAAGGAAGCGGTTTGCGAGGCTGATGTAAGCGTTCTGTGCGTGATCTTAAAACGTCAAAGTAAGGTACAACGCGTCCATTCGAAGCACGAAATGACAGCTCGCCCTCTTCATACTCGTCGTTGATTAAATGATTGCCATTCTCCAGGTCGTCCGCAAAAATCATGAGAAACGCTGCCCATGAAGGGGCAACCACGTATTTGCGATCATATTCGCGACCAAAAAGGATAACCTGCCCCCAACGACCTTTTGGGCCGGGTGCAAGGTCGATACCTATATTGTTGCCTAAATAGTCGCTGGCTAAAGGAATCCAAGCAGGGTGTGCGTAAACACATTGAACAGCGCCATCGGGTACTGACTCCTGGTGGTTAAGCCAGCTGAAATTTTTGGACAAACCTGAAGCTCCTTTGCCTTTTCTCGGATTGTTTGGGGATGAAGATGGCCCTTCGCCATTCCCTGCAGCTGCTCTTTGATTGGCATTGGCTGCTTTGCTCAAGTTTGCAAGTTTTATGGCCGTATTTTTCCAATGGCCCCACTCTTCCGCGACTGACTCCAAATCAAGCATGGTGATGCCAAAAAGAACACCACAAGGCCGGCTTCCTCGTTCTTGACCATCGTGAATCATGAAAGAGTCGCGTACATCCAATGGCAGAGTACAGTCAATATCAGACTCAAACTCGTTCAGGTCTAAAGAGGTTGCTTCGTCATTGATTTGGTCTAAAAGCTCTGGGTAATTGACGTCCATCCACCTATCAATACGCTTCCATGAAAGAGCGGGGGGAGGTGGAGGTGGTACTCCATCAGAATAATCTTGGAGGGGGATGCTTCCACTGTTGCCTATTTGAGAACTACGCATTCCTGGAGTGTATGGAAGTCTGTTAAGTGACGTAGAAGACGCTGGCGATGTGAGATTGGAGGATGAGTTGGGACCAGAGGAGGGATGTGAGCTATATTGGTAAGGGTTGTTTGGGTGGTCGCCATTGATTGGGTTGCTTTGCAAAGATGAAGAATTATAAAGAGTTTCTTCATCAGATGTTAGACGGGAAGCCGGTCCGTAGCCACCTGAGGCAGTGCGTCTGCTGTAGCCTGCTTGGGATGAGTGTCGGTCGCTACCGTAGGTGGCATACCTGTCGTTTGTGGTGACCGAGTGAAAAAACGACTGTACTGAGTTGAGGAGGTTGTTCATTGTTGGTGTGGGAGATTGGAATTTTGGAAGGAGGCGTGCTGAAAAGATAATACAAGTAATCAAACACGATACTTATTGTTCCAAATGGCACGAAGTGACGGGTATTGCGATGTCCACGATGTGTTTAACAAGCAAATCCGCGTTAAAGAAGTTGAACAAACGTTGGTTATTGCTGAAAAGCTACTGAAGAGTTGGTGATGAGCTACTGAAGATCACCTAAGTGAAAGAACTGTGTAATTGAACGACAGGCAACTGTCAGGCTGTTTGGTAACGGATATCTTGATGAGCACTTATAGAGGTGTGAGTATTGTTTCAAGGACGTGAAACAGGCAGTAAATTGAACAGTAAGAAGGGTATGAAGAGTAGGAAGAGTAGGAAGAAAATGAAAATGAAAAAAAAAAAAGAGACCTGGGGTAAGCCCATACAATGGCTTTGTAACCGGTAGATGCTGAGAGCCCTTGTGATTGATGGTACGCACGCACGCGCCAATCATTTACCGAGCATAGTACCAGTCAGTGCCGGTATAACTATACCTGTGATGACATATACGCTAAACTAGACTGAATGTTACGCCAACATTTACTACGGAAGCCGTGGTAAAAAGGAATTGTTATTTTTGTTATTGTGACTAACTACCACCTAGCGCCCGTCATGAAAACTGTACACATGTTGACTGTTTTTGGATAAATGTAAATAAACAAACACCCTACACTAAGAAAATTTGGCATAAATCAAATCGATTTTCTCTTCTTCTTCTTCTTCTTCTTCTTCTTTTCTTCTACATCTCTCTCTCCAAGCTATTCGTCTATTTGTTGCATTTTCATTTTCATTCACATTCACATTTACATCTTCATCCTTCTCTTACTTCTCATCTCTGCATTTAAATCTCGCCTCATATTTACTACCATGTCTTCTACATCTTCTACATCTTCAACCCCTTCTATGGAATCAGCTTTCCAACCGCTTCACCAAGGTTCAGTCACCCACATAAACTCTCCCTTGAACAATACTTCAACTTCTACAAATTCTTCTCTGGAAGAAACAGATGACTCTGCTAGGACAAATGCTCCAGGCCAAATGTTTCGACGAAACTTCCTCAACAAGTAAGCTCACGATTCTGATTCTGAATTTGAATTTTTTTTTAATCCACCTGGCTAACCTCAACTCAATTGTAGTAAACAAAACTTTGCCTCGCCTACCGATAACCTCATGTCTCCTTGCAGTGCTAAACTACAGGCTCACAAGTTTAAATACCTTGCCAAGTAAGTACAGTCGTCGCACTTGTTCCTTGTTACATTTTATTTCAGTTCTAACATGCCCCGTTTCAGAGGAAAACCAGCAAGCACACTCTCATTTGGCAAAGCTCCTGGCACAGCCAAGCCATCGTCGTCTTTGAAAGACTCTTCGTCTCCCTTATAATTTACATTTGTGTCATTTTTTTTTCTCATTACTGCTCTCTGCGTCTTAAAAGTCCGATAATACCCTTCCGTAATCTTTCATAGAATACAAACATGCTTTACAGGCGGCAACATACAATCATTTGTGATGATATTTTTTTTTTTTTAATTACTTCTAAGTTGCAAACCTGGGGAACAAATACATTATAATATGAATAATTTACTCGTCGTCCTGCTCCTGAGAGTAGAGCTCAACAGCAATACGGTCCAAATCTCTCTGACCGTTCTCAGAGATTCTGCGACCACCGTTGGGACCCTGCTCCAGAAGTCCGAGCTTCTCGAGAGACTGGAGAACTCTTCTGTTGATGGATCCAGAAGCGTTCTTGTGGTGAGAGGGAGCAAATCCACGGTTGACAGCACCACCGTAGAGCTTGTTCAGGGCACCAACACCAACATCCTTGCGAAGGTAGATGTGACGGGCGACAGAGGCAGTTCTCTTGTAGAACCAACCGGCAGCATCCTGGGGAGGAAGCTCGTTACCGGCAGAGGTCTTTACGAGCTCGACGTATCCGGGGATCTCGAGTCTACCCTGACGTTGAAGAAACAGAGCGTAAGCATCAATGAACTGCTGAGCAGGAATATCTCTAAAAAAAAATAAAAATTAGTACGGGGTTCCTATTGAAAGAGGGTCGGGTACAGTGGTTTGAGATGGGCTGGCTGAGATTGGCGTGAGTAGAGTTTCAAACAAATATGGGTATCATGGACGTGTTGAGGAGTGATCGATGATGGGTTTTCAGTCTTAATGGCTTGAAATTTGGAATACAAAGCATTTCACTAATTGTCGTAGTCAAACAGAAATTTACGGTCTTGTCGACAACTTGTACAGGGATCATTCACATCGATTGGTCTCGTATTGATTTTATCGTCGCATTCACAAAATGGAAATGAAGTTGAAAATTCTCGTATTCTTTCACTCGTTGCTCCTTAGTAGTCTAGTCGTCGAATCTCTCTCTCTCTCATCTCAGTCCTCAAAAGCACGATACACAGATGCAAGTTGCAAGTTGCAGCAGCAAGAATAATACGCACCTAACGGAAACACCAGGCATTTTGTCGTTGGAGGTAATGTATATCGTGGTCGGTCAAAACTAGGCGAGCGCAGGTCAAGCAAAAAGAGGAGGGAAAAGTCAAGTGAGAAAATTCCAACACGCACAGTCAAACACCCGGTCTCAGATTTACCGCATTGGGCTTATTGCCCAATACGGAAGTTGAGGTCAACGGGACTGCTGTTTCGTTGGGAGTTTCCACCGCCATAAGAAAGAAAGAAAGAAAGAAACACACACAACGCCTAATCAAGAAATAAAAATTTCCACCCCCAAAATAACCCAACCTCCTAAAATATTTCAACTCCCAAACATCGCGATATCGTCAGAGTTAGCGCCTGGCCGCAAAACAACGGTATCACAACGACAGCCCCCATGAATCAGGGGTAGAGCAAGTCATTTATATATATTGAATTAGTGATAGTTTAGTGAATAATAACCCGAACGAAAGAAAACAGCTGGAACTTGTGGAGCGTTTGAGTCGAAGGCTGTTTATAATAATAAGCTTAAGCCCATACATTCGCAACGTCTGATCACAACACGAGTAGACTAATTAGTTAACGTCCGTATATAACTCCGAAATCACTGCACTTTTTACTGTCATATACCGTATAGATTAGCACATTCCTTCACCATCATTGAAATATCACAATCATATTATTATTTACAAGAGGGGCATAGCATTTATTTGGACTTTCGCAAGTCTGAAGAGACATTGAGCAGCAAGGACTCGTTGTCAAGCAAGACCCTGTTTCCAGATTTGCTTAAAATTTCGGCAATCTCACGAGCAGTATCGATACGCTTCAACTCAACGTAGTCCTTAGACTTCTTGATGGCTTCACCAATGAGCTCGGCAGATCGGGCCTCACCCTGGGCCTTGACGATAGTTCCCTGCTTCTCTTGGCGAGCACGGTCGACAATGAAAGCGGCACGCTGAGCCTCCTGCTGAGCAATCTGCTTGGCCTCAACGGCGGCAGTAAACTCGGGAGAAAAGGTCATGTATGTCAAAGAGACGTCGTCAAGGTCAATGTTGAACTTGTCGGCACGGCGAACAAGGGTGTCACGAACAAGACGGGACACACGTTCACGCTGGGTGATAAGTTGGGAAGCATTGAACTGAGCAACAACGCCCTTGAGGACTTCATTTACAATGGATGGCAAAACACGCTCGTCGTAATCTGTGCCCAGGGTTCTGTAAATGATGGGAAGAGCGGTGACGCGGGGCTTGGACAGCACACGACAAGTGATGTTGACCATCTGCAAGTCATTGGTTCCGGTCAGGGAAGCAACGTTACGCGGTTTAGCGCGGACATCATAAATGATGGGGGTTTGAAACCAGGGAATAGCAATGTGAGTGCCTTCACCGTAGATTTGGGGTTGCACACCACCAAATCTAGAGTAGATAATGGCACGGTGACCACCATCGACTAATAATTGTGTGAGCTGCTGCTGTTGTGTTTTTGATCATGGTGAAAATTGCTAGCAAAAGTGGCAAAAAATAGTATACATACCATTAAATAGAGAGGAGGCGAGAGCTACACCGCCCACGCCGAGCAGTGTAAGGCCACCAATACCAGCAAAGAAGCCTTTAGAAGGTCTAGGGGCAGAGCCATTGGCTTTTTGGGCCTGCTGTCTTACAGCATTAGCGAATTGAGCCCAAGGATCTTTTGACATGTTGATAATAGAGGAGATGGCTTAGTTGTGGGGGAGAAGGCAAAATACCGGCTGAAATTGGGAATATTGAAAATGTTCATGAATTTCTTCATATTTACTGGTGGGAATATCAAGGTAAGGTTTGGGGTTGGGGTAAAACATGTGACATTTGAAGAAAGCTATAATTGAATATTTTATTTTCATTTTTGTTTCAAGTCCCAAGTCCCAAGTTGTAAAAAACTAGTTCCCCTTTAACATATATTGTACTGGTATGTTCGCAGGTCTCATAATTACATGAAACTATTTTTTGTAAACATCACAAATTCCTAATCGGGTATATTTGGGACTGCTCTTTTTTCTTAGAGAAAAAAATGGAAAGTGCCTTCTTTTTGCCTTGTGGAAAATTTTGACCTCTCTCTGTTAGCTGTCTTCGCACTCCTCGTTCAACAACACACAAGTTCGACAACCATAAGCTCGCCATGGGTATCGATAGCACTAGAAAGCAGCACGCTAGAAGCGGACACCGCTCTGCTCCCAAGTCTGAAAATGTCTACTTGAAGCTCATTGTCAAGCTGTACAGATTTCTTGCTCGTCGTACTGACTCCAACTTCAACAAGGTCATCCTCAGATCTCTTTTCCTCTCCAAGATCAACAGACCCCCTGTATCTGTTTCCCGCATTGCCAGAGCTCTTTCTGGTAAGGGTGCTTCTGAGAAGATCATTGTTACCACTGGTACCGTCACTGACGATGCCCGTCTTTTCGAGGTCCCCAAGATCACTGTCGCTGCCCTCAGAGTTACCGAGTCTGCCAGAGCCCGTATCTTGAAGGCTGGTGGTGAGGTTCTTACCTTTGACCAGCTTGCCCGTCGTGCTCCTACCGGTCAGAACACTTTGATTGTTCGTGGACCCAGAAACGCCCGTGAGGCCGTCCGTCACTTCGGTATGGGCCCCCACAAGGGCAAGGCTCCCAGAATTATGTCTAAGGGTCGCAAGTTTGAGCGTGCTCGTGGTCGTCGTAGATCTAGAGGCTTCAAGGTCTAAGCGACTTTGGAGGTCTAGTGATGACGACAAAAAAATAAAACTTAGGTTTATTTATGTTAATAAATGCAAAGAATACTTTTTACTGAGATGAAGGGAAATGTAGTTGAAGAGGGATTGAATTAACCGTGTTTTGCTTGGGAATAATAAAATTCTCGGGGATGTTAGCAAGCTCCAAGGAGTTAGGTATAGGCTCTAAAATAAGTTATATTGATCTAATGAACGTATGCTATGGATGAATCAACGAGAAAATGAAGATGTATGTGACGCTGGAAAGGAAGAACTTGAAGAAAATTCATCAATATTGTGTTCCCTTAGAAACTTTTGCTGAGAGAGCTGGAGAGACCTCAGAAGAGTTTGTGACGGGTTCATAAAATGAATAAAATTACAGAAGCCTCCCCGATGACAAATTCCTAATTCATGATTTCTGCAAATAGCTTCATTAAAATCAGTAACAGGACTCAGCTCACAGTAAATGGGTCTACAATTATACCATCTCGAATTGAAATTATTGCAAGCCATTTCAGCCTGCTCCTCAGTCCTAAACCGTACATAAACGTTTCCTGCCATATGTAAGTTTCGGTTTTCGCAAACTACGATTTCTTCGACGATTCCGAAACGTGCGGCTTCGCAGAAGAAGTCTTCATAGAATGAATTAAAGTGCTGGAGTAACTGGGCAGCTGACGGTTGATGCTGCAGATGCTGCTGCTGCGATTGATAATGGGATGCTCCGGGTGCGGGTGGAGCACTTACTTGTGTGGCAGGCTGGTGGGCTGGGTTTTGGTAAAGGTTGGGACAGAAGATGGTTTGGGAGTAGGCGGGCTTTATGTGTTTGCGGGAACAGTCTTTACCATGTCGGCAAGCACCTATCTTGTAGTAAAACGAGCTATAGTTATACCCAGTTAGTTAGAAACGCTGGATCTCTGAAGTCAATGCAAATTGTGTAAAAATAAAACTTACCAAGTAACTTTGTCCTGTTCTGAGCCATGTATCGATGCCAGGTAGCTTGCCATGTTCTTTAGAGGAATCGGGTGTTAGGCCTCTTAAACCGTCACAAAACGTCTGATAGCAGCTAGGTACTAAGTTACGGGCAATTAGGAGGATATGCCTGTAATATATAGTTATTTATTCGCATTTCTTCATATTTATTTATAAAACGTTTGTACGCCAGACCATATGGTCAGTTGAAATTTCGGGACTGCTGCTGATCTCAAGTTGGGACATGCGTTAAGAATCATTTAGAATTTCTAGAATTCTTAAGAGTTTGAGCTTTTTTTTTTTTTTTTTTTTTTTT
>JAJMKT010000452.1:0-17795 GCA_030563985.1 Geotrichum restrictum
TACTCTACTCAGAGTCTAATGGCTAGTTTACAGCTTGGACTTCTGACTGGACGTCTGACTTGACTTCTGATTTGACGTCTGACAGGACTTCTGACAACGACACTATGTCTTTTGACTTGACGCGTGCTTTTGGGCTACGCGTTTTAAAGCTAGCACGCGCACTTTAAATTCCGTGACTATTCACGTGACTATTTATAATTAATTAATAATCAACCTTTTAAGGGTTAGGCTATTAATATTACTAATACCACTATATACAAGTATAATACCACTGTAATATTTACTACTATTCACGTGACTAAATATCATTACAAACCCACTTAATATCACTCTATAAAAGATCAGACCATATAGTGCGTTGCCATAGCAGCCACGTAAGACATAAGGCTGAGATGAAATATAAAAATAAGTCCTAAGTCTCAATTCTCATTTTCTTTCTTCTTCCTTTTCCTCTTCCTTCTCCATTTCTCTATTTCTTGTTTGAAATCCTGATTTTCCCTTGATTCTCGCTTGATTTCCAGTTCTGAAAATATTCCAAGCAAAACCCTCCAAAGGCCAATCAAAAGCCCTTTTTGATCCTTCAACGCGACTTCATCTGCCACCGACACCTGCGACCGTTTGTTTACGCGCTTTTCTTTTTTCCTTTTTTTTTTTTTTTTCAACGCCTTTCGCAGCAATGCTCACGACCCCAACCTCCTCCTCCTCCTCCTCCTCCAAGGACGTCGTTGGCGTTGGCCTAGTTGACAAGGACGACGACTACAGAAAATTCACTATGGCCGACGCCATGGTCCTCCATACGCCCCCGCCGCCCGTCCCAGTGACCGCCCAGCGCCACATGTTTACCACGGAATCCCGCAAGGCTTTGCTACGCGAGGTCGTCCGCCTACAACCGTACAAGAATCCCTCCATGTGGGAGGCCGTCACGCACCGCTACGGGTGGTGGTGTTATAAGAATATATGCCCGCCACGACGGAGCGTGCCCAAGGACAGGCTGAGGAAAAAGGTCAAGAGTATTATTGCAAAGTACCCAGCGATATCAGCAAGTGCAAGCGGTGCTATAAATTCAACTGCACATGATACGGCGACAGCGACTGCTGTCGCCAATGCTGGATCTGGATCTGGATCTGGGCCAGGCGCGGGCGCCGACAATCCAGGCTCTACGGCGACGTTAGAAACAGCGCTGACCGTGGCTGTGACTCCAAAATCAGCTGCTGCTGGACCTGCGGCAGTCGATGACGACAACATGCCCTACGACCCAGAAACACTCGGCCTCATTGAAGAGGTCATTCAGCAATACACGGAGAGCGTGGAAATGATTCAGGCCAGGCGCACTAGCTACGATGGGCGAAAACGCGAAACCGACGGTTTTGTCGGAGGAGTACCACTGCAGTCACACCAGCAGCAACATCCACAGTCGCCGGGGTCGTCGAAAAGCCCTCCCCCTTCTACAACAAACATTTCTAGCCTGCGATTCAGGCCGCCTATTCTGCCGGGCTCGGATTTGCTCCACCACGATGCTGGCTCTTACTCTTCGCCTGTCCGGTTCAACGACATGATGGGGGGCAGATCGAAGCGTGGACACGAAGAGGATGACGATGCCGTGCTTGGGCTAAACAGCAGTAGCAGTGGTGGTAGTCAGCATGCTGGCAAGTATCGCAAAATAGACGGGTTTGGCGATACTGGTCTACAGGAGGACCGCAAGGGGACGACGTCATCGAAATTTGTGGACGACATGCTTTCGTCGTCCGAGTTTGATGCCATGAAGGACGATGTAAGCGCGGGCGGCGCCGCCAACAACACCAACAATTCGCGGGTGACCTTTTTTGCTGAGTCCGTGGCCTCGGCCGCGTCGTCGGCCATTATGGAAAAGCTCCCCGAGCTGCTGGATGCTGTGCGAGATGCGTCTGAGGAAAGCAACAAGGCGCGCATGGAGTCCCTGGGTAACTCGCTGGGCACGGCGTTTGCCAGCTCGTTCAGCGCGACGTTTGAGGCGACGGTGAACAAGGCAATTGATGCGATTTTCCGGCGGCTAGACGACGCTGCGTCGACGAGGGCAAGTGCGGGTGCGGGTGAAAGTGATGAGGGTGGTGAGAACTCGGAGACAAGCGGTGCCGATGGAGGAGATGGAGGAGATGGCAGCGCTGGTGTCAAAAACAATGTCAACAGTTAGCAGCAGCACGTAACTATATGATATCACAAACATGAAATTAATGAAGGACTTGATTGCCGCTTAAGGATAGCAAATCCTCGAGCGTTCTGATTGGCTAATTTTCAATTTAATCGAAGAATTGCAAGGCAGCCATGCACGTGTCCGTAAAGGGTAAATGCGGCGTTTTCCATGTCCCAAAGTAGAAATAATCCCTGAGGCGACCAAAAAGGCTCCTGAATTTAATAAATGTCTGTGATCCTATTTGCTTAAATTATGAACTTCATTTTGCTTCGAATCAAAATCTGTGAAACCTTCTTCTTATCTCGCTTTCTTTGAACCTTAGCGCTAATCAACGGCCTCAAGACGTCCAAAGAAGCGACCGCTTATAATATATTCACCAGCAACTTGCAACTTCTGGACTACTACTTAAGCCACTGGTCTACCACCCTTGATTCCACCGTATTACCCATCCTCATAAACAATGTCAGACCCTCTGCCGACCCCGAACTCTGCCCCCCTGTCAGTCCCCCTGCCAGTCTCCCTGCCAGTCCCTGGGTCTCCGGACAACAGTACCACATCGTTTGCTCGTTCTCCCCAGCGTGACTACATGGCCTTTGGATCCATGGGCCGCCCTGGCGTGTTTCTCGGCTCCTCTCTCCCCCGCAGATCTAGTCTTGCCGCCTCCCTGTCCACAGAAGAGCGACGTCAGCTGCTCAGGGAAGAAGAGGACCTGTTGGTCGACAACAAACTGCTCAAGACAATCTCGGGCAGCAAAAGCCACCTCACTCCTGGGTCGTATGGGTCTATTGAGCAAGGTGACGTGATCACGTTCATGAATGGGGACGTCATGACCATTCCGGCTGTGCATCGCGACGACATGTGCAGCGACGACGAAGCTGTCATCAAGACCACGTGGGATCAGGCTCTCGCTCAAGGCACAATCCAAACCTCATACAAGCGAGAGTTTTCGGTTCTTTTGAAAAACACTCTCCCCGTGAGCGTCACATTTCTGCTGCAGTACTCGCTCACGGTCGTGTCGGTGTTTTGCGTCGGCCACATTGGCAAGAACGAGCTGTCGGCGGTATCGCTGGCGGGCATGGTGGCCAATATCTGCGGATACGGCATTGTGCAGGGAATTGCTACGAGTCTCGACACGCTCGGGGCCCAGGCGTTTGGGCGCAGTGACCGGGAAATGGTGGGCATCTATACGCAGCGGTGTGCGTTAATCATGGCGGTCGTCCTCGTCCCCATAATTCTGCTCTGGTGCAATGCCAAACCGTTTTTGTTGCTGTTTGTGCCTCAGGTGGAGTGCTGTGAGCTCGCGGCCCTCTACCTCCGTGTGCTGGCTGTTGGAATCCCCCCGTATGTAGTCTTTGAGCTCGCTAAACATTATTTGCAGGCGCAGGGCATTTTCCATGCGAGCACATATGTGTTGCTGTTCTGTGCGCCGGCTAACGTTGTTCTTAATTACACACTGGTATACAATGAAACCATTGGAGTTGGGTTTGTGGGCGCGCCAATTGCTGTCGTGATTACTGACTACTTCATGGCGTTCATTGTTCTGTGGTACATTATCTACGTTGACGGTATTCAGTGCTGGTACGGGTGGTCCAAGGACGCCCTCAAAAACCTCACATACATGTCGCATCTGTCTCTCTCTGGTGTCATCACCATTGAGGCGGAGTGGCTTGCGTTTGAGGTGCTCACGTTCGCGGCCGCTCATCTCGGCACCACTGAGCTGGCCACACAGACCGTGCTTGCGACCATGTGCGTGCTAACTTACCAGATTCCGCTTTCCATGGGAATAGCAGCATCTACACGAGTCGGCAACCTCGTAGGAGCTGGGCTTGGCAAGTCGGCCTCAATTGCCTGCAACACGGCCATTTACGCCGCGCTCATATTTGGAGTTGTAAACGCCGTGATTCTGTTTAGCGCGCGGAGCAGCGTAGGAGCGCTATTTAGTTCAGATGCCGACGTGATTGCGATGGTGGCAGTAGTGCTTCCATACGGGGCCATGTACCAGGTGAATGATGCGCTAGCAGCAGTTACAGGTGGTCTTTTACGGGGGCAGGGCCGGCAGCGGATCTCTGGGTACGTGAACTTGACGTTGTATTATGTGTTTGCGTTACCGCTGGGTCTGTATTTGGCGTTTGGAAGGGCCTGGGGGCTGGCTGGTCTGTGGAGCGGCATTTGCTTTGCGCTGGTGTTTGTGTCGCTGCTGCAGATTCTGTTTGTAGTTTACGCGGACTGGGATGAGATCATACAGAAGGCGAAGGAGGAGATAGCTCGAGATGAGATGGAAGTTGTTTAATAGAAAGAAGAAGAAAAATACAGAACAATAAAATACAGAATAAAAATTCAAAAATACAAAATGAAGCTCAAAAACAGGCCTTTAACAGGCCTTTAAAGCCTGGTTGTCAGAATTTCTTGATGGAGTTTTTCGCACATTTCACTCATTTCTTCCTTCCACCTCCAACGTCAAAAGCATATACAGTAGTATACATATATATATATATATACACAAATGAACAACTACGGTTACCATCCCTCAGCAGCACCAGCACCTCCATTTGCACCGGGACCAGCAGATGCAGGACCTGATCTGAACCCTTACACGTCTATATTCAGCGACCCCAATGCTCAGCTTGGTGCTGCTGTGGGTCGCAATGCGCTCAACTACGGTCGCGACTACGTGTCCCGCCATGTAAGTCTCATTTCTCGGGCCTGTTCGGTACCTCTCTGCTGACCCGTGCTTTCCTTCATAGATTCCGCAATCAATCTCGACGTCCAACCTCAAGTACTACTTTCAAGTATCTAATGGCTACGTCTTGTACAAACTCGGGCTTGTCCTTTTTCCCTGGCGCCACAAGCCTTGGACCCGCAAGTTGCAGCGCTCGGATATGGGTGGCGGCGTTGTTACTGACGGGTATGCGCCGGCGCGCGACGACATCAATGCCCCGGACCTTTATATCCCCTGTAAGATTACCGGCTCCTACAGAGCCTGCCCCCGTTATAAAACATTCAAGCTAACACGATATAGGCATGGCGTTTCTTACTTATATCCTGCTGAACTGCGTTCTGGCCGGCGTCAAGGGCAGCTTCCATCCTAAGCTCATTCAGTCGCTGATGTCGTCGACGGTGGCGTATCTCGCCGTTGAGCTGCTCTTGCTCAAGCTCGGGACCTACGTTCTGACGGCAGATTCGAAGGTGCTTGATTTTTTTGCATACTCGGGATACAAGTTCATCGGGTATGTGTATATCGTGTTTTTCTACTTGATACTACTCTCACTAACTACCGGCCGGCTTAGAATAATCGTGACGATACTCGTTCGGTCGCTGTTCCCTCACGCATCCGTCAAATGGGTCGTGTTTTTGTACACGGCCACGTCCAACTCATTCTTTCTGCTACGCTCGCTCCGGTACGTGTTGCTACCGGACACCTCTACCGCTGCTGCCACGAGTAACTTGACGGCGACTATTAACTCGGGCCAGAGGCACCGGCGCATTCAGTTTCTGTTCGTGTACAGTTTTGTATGCCAGTTCGTGCTCATGTGGTTTCTTTTGTAAGTAGAAAAAAATATATACCAGTATATATATATTTTAATTTCTGTATACCTGCACTTGTAAATCTTTCAACATACAAACATAAATATCACCATGACCACATTAGATCCGCTCATCACACCCGACACCGACCTCTACGCTCTTCTCAACGTCGACCCCGATGCGACCGCCGCCGTCCTCAAGCGCGCATACCGGCGCGTGGCACTGTTATACCACCCCGACAAGAACGCGAGCCCCGACGCCGCCGACAAATTCCACATTGTGTCTATTGCCCTCGAAACGCTAACGACACCAAGTCTACGGGCGCGATACGACCAGCTGCGGTCGGCCCGTATTGAGGCTGCAGCGCGGGTGGAAAGGCTAGATGAGGGTCGCAGGAGGATGAGGCAAGATTTGGAGGCGCGTGAAGCTGCGGCGGCGGCGGCGGGAGCGGGAGCGGCAGGGATGAATAGGCATAGGAGGAATGTGGAAATCTTGAGGGAGCAGGGAAAGAGTATGCGAAAGAAAAGGGATCAGGAGGAGGAGGAGGAGGAGGTTGAGGTGGATGAGGATGTGGTGGAGGTTGAGGTGGTAGAGAAGTATGATGAAGACGATGAAAAGGCTCGAATGGTGTTGTTGAAATGGAGAGAACGAGATCTGGGCGTCGCCATGACTGAAGATAGACTGCAATCACTTCTGTCGTCGTTTGGATCTATTGAAGAGTTACGAATTAGCAGCAGCAGCAGCAGCAGCAGCAGCAGCAGAAAAAGAACCGCAATCATTATATTCAAGTTCCGGTCATCAGCCCGTGCCTGCGCAACTCTATTAGCTACGCCCGAAGTCTTTGCCAGCAAGGACCCGTTCTACTCGACAATCCGGTCGGTTACTTATAAGTCTATGGAGCAGCAGGAGGAGAGTGCGGCAGCGGCGGAAACGCCTAGGCAAGTACCGCCGCCGCCGTTTGCTAGCAGTGGCGGTACGTCGGGCGGTGCGTCGATTGCAGAGAAATTGGTGGTTTTGAGGAACCGGATCCGAGCGCAGCGGGCGTGATGGCCGAACTCATTGACTCAGATTGACGGGGTGTGCCCGCCGTGTTTATTTATTTTATTTTAAAGTTAGGAGGACTGTTTTGTTGCCACAGTAGAAAAAAATAAATACCATATGGTAAAAATAATGAATTCATTTTCCTTCCACCACCATCTCAAAACCTCCTCATTTTTTGTCCATTTTGCAGTGTCAAACTCCGCCTGAACACTTGTTACTGTCTGTATTACGACTAGAGGACCTTGTCATTGCTGTTTATTGCGCTTTCAGGGCTCTGTTTGCTGCTAAGAAACGACTTCAAACCCTTCAAAACACACCGCAATGGCACAAACTCCATGGCAGTGGTTCAGATCACTCTATGACTATCTGATTTCACTCTTTTGGTGAGTATCCGCTAGAACAGTCCCTTTTCCCTATTGCTAACCTCCATTATTTGTAGGTCAACAGAGGTGAGTGCTGCTTAAACGCGTGCCTTACTTATGAGCGTTTTACTAACACTCCTCATAGCTCGATATAACTCTCCTGGGATTGCAAAATGCAGGCAAAACCTCCCTATTAAAAGTCCTCACAGGTGACAAGTTTACGCCTGACTCTATTCCTACAGTCGGGTTTGCAATGAAGCGAGTCAAAATGGGCAACGCTGTGCTAAAGTGGTAAGATTCACACTCCTACCAGAAGACGCCAAGACGCAAAAAATGCAAAAAAAGCTAACAATTACTCTCTTTGCAGCTGGGATCTCGGCGGACAACCGCGGTTTCGCTCCATGTGGGAACGATACTGCCGAGGCGTGAATGCCATTGTGTTTGTACTGGACGCTGCTGATATGCATACCATTGATAATGCCAAAGAAGAGCTCCATGCGCTTGTGCAAAAGGACTCTCTGAGTGAGATCCCCGTGCTGGTGCTGGCCAACAAAAACGACCTTCCGGAGGCATTGTCAGTGGATGAGGTCATTGAGCGCTTGGACTTGAAGTCTATCGCGGAGCATCAGGTGTCGTGCTACTCTATCTCGGTCAAGGAGGCCACGAATCTTAATTCAGTGCTGAGCTGGCTCATCTCGACTTCAAAGTAGCGCCCGTCGAACGAAAGAATAATAATATAGTATACCTTTTGCCTTAATATAATAATAGTACTTGTGATTTTTATTTTTTTCAATTTTTTTTTTTATTTCTGTTATAACTTCAATTGAGCAAAAGATCACTAACGTTGGATAGATAATTGGCATCATATTTCTCTACCGGCGTGTATCGATAGTCACTCTGTCGGTTCAACTTTGAAAAAAACGAATCTACTTTGCCAGGGTTTGAGATTCCCATGTCAATAAACGAATTGCGATTTAAAGCCAACCGTTTGTTCCTTTGAAGCAACTTCATGAACAGCGCACTCACACACCGCGCATCATCCAACGCGGTATGCTGAACACCTTGAAAGCGCATACCATAGTCCCGACACATGTCTTGGAGTTTGATCCTTCTAAACCTGCCGCCTTTGATTGAAACAAACGTATGCATCAAGTCAATGTACTCGCCAAGCATGAATGGGGGCAGAATTACGTTATTGTAAGTGCACGATACCTTGGCCAGAAACTTTTCAAAATCGGCTTCACCATGCGTGATCCAGACAAAGTTGCGAGGGATGTACCAAGGGGCGAATCCGGGCAGTGGTGGGTCTTTGTTATCGGTATTACCAGCGGTTACCAATTTGGCCCTTGTGAGCGGGTGTTTCATTTCCAAGGGAGGAGGTTTAAGCATGGTCAAAGACCCCATCCAATCCCCAATCATTTCCAAAGCCTTTGTGAAAGCTGGCGCATTTTGGACGTCCTGGTTTGTAATATGTGTAAGTCTTTCACAAAACGGCGTCAATCTTGTCTTGACGGGTTTTACGAGGGTGCGGAATGTATTGATAACGATGCCTGATGATAAATCGAGGAGAACGATACCAATTTCGATAACTTCATGGGAGCTGCGTTCAAAGGGTCCATCTTCACAGGTTGCTTCGAGATCCATGCACAATGCGTATTCTGTCTCTCTAGCCACGCGGAGATGGGGCGGAAGAAGGTACTTGTCAAGGAGACCATCTTGTAGCTGTTGTTTGGTTCCCTTGAGAAAGTCTTGCCTTTCGGAGTAATAAGTCATTTTTTTATTTTTTTTTTCTTCGTTCTTAAGAATTCTTAAGTGGTTTGAATTCTGTATTTGTGACACAATCCAACTTGAGCAAGAAACAACTTTTAAGTAGAAAGGTGATTTCATGGCTACTTTTATAATAAGCCAACGGGTTTGCAATGAGCAAGAAATGAACAAGAAATGAGCAGGAAATGAGCAGGAAGTTAGCAATGGACAAGAGTTATTTCACTAATCCAAGACACTAAAGTTCATAATGACCGTTCTTGCACGTAATTGTAGTTGCAAATAAGGCTTGAAATTCAATTAACAGAAACTGTATTTTCCACCTTACGCCATGAACTCTTCCTGCTTATCTATCTTTGAAGATACCAGTATTCAGGCTTGTTCTTATTCTTTTCTAGACGTAGTGTATACACTGCCATACAGTACCATATATATGATTGTTTTTTCTAAAGGAATTCTGTTTTCCAAGTGCTGTAAATGTCACAAAATAAACTTCATCGTCTCATGATAATAGAATAGGCGCTGATTGGATATAAATCAGCAAACACTAAAATAAGATTGGCTTAAACTTGATTTCTTCGCTTCTTTTCCTGGAAAACACCTTTTGCCAACACTTCATTTGCCTTAACTTTATTGCCCACAAGACTGCCAACATTAATAAATAAACACAATAAACGAAATTATAAACGACTTGAGAAACTTATCTAACAACTTTTTTTTTTTTTCTTTCCTTTTCAAATTCCATTTCGAATCCTTTTCTTCTTCTTCTTTAATAGAAGCGCCCTGCGCAGCTATCAAGACGGTACCCCTAAAAGATTTTAATATCTTTGTTGGAATCCACCACGGCCACGGCCACCGCCTCCACGGCCACCACCGAATCCATCACGGTTGAAACCACCGCGGCCTCCACGGCCACCACGGCCGCCAAAGCCACCGCGACCACCACGGCCGCCACGACCACCAGAAAAGTTGTTGTCACGGGGAGCTGAAAAGTCAAGACGGATTTGACGACCGTTGAGCTCGGTCTGTGCAAGAGCCTTGAGGGCAACCTCGGCCTCCTCAACAGAGCTCATTTGGACGTATCCAAAACCCTTGGGCTGCTGCGTTTCGGGGTTGGTGGGGAGAGTAACTCTCAGAACCTTACCGTGTGCGCTAAACATGTCAAAGACCTGGTTGTTTTCAACGTCAAAAGGCAGATTACCCAAGAAAAGAGTGTCGGAGGGAGCAGAAGGAGCGCCGGCAGCTCTGGGAGCACGCTCAGCAGGCTTTCTAGCCTCGCTAATGTCAACGTTAATGGTGCGTCCGTCAATCTCCTTGCCCTTCATGGTGTCAACAGCCTTCTGGGCATCAGCCTTATTGGTGTAGTCAACGTATCCGTATCCCTTGCTGCGGCCAGACTCTCTGTCGGTAATGACACGGGCACCAATGATCTCTCCAATGTGGTCAAACTCGCGTCTGAGGTAGGCGTCATCGACGTTCCATGACAGACTGCCAACAAACACGGTGAATTTCTCCTGCTCGGTGGGGGTCTCCTCGATCTTTGCGCGCTTGGGTGACTGGGATCCCTCCTCGTTCTTTCTCTTCAATGACTTGCCGGACTCGGATTCAGAGTCTGAGCCAGAATCGGAGGAAGCGTCTCTGACCTCCTCAGCTTCAGAAGCAGAGGACTCGGACTCGTCCTTCTTTGAGTGCTTGGAAGCAGGTGTACTTGATGAACCCATTGTATAATATTATTTTTAGTAAAAAAAATTCAGATGGAAGAAAAGTTTGTGTAGAAGAAAGAAGGAACCAGGCGCGAGTCGTGGACTTTTTATATTCAATTATTTCGATATGTTTTTTTTTTTTTTTCGTTTGAAAATTTTGGGAGAAAAAATTTCATCTGGATTATGTAAGCAATTGGGAGGATAGTGCGGCTAGGGATAGGGTATTATACCTCATCGAGGTCGGAAGGTTTGATGCCGAACTCGCTTTGAATGACAGCTTCGCCTAGGAACGACATCTTGTTAAGATAGGACGTCATGGCGTGAATGTTATCAGTGTGGACGTTGATAGCAGTTGAGAGTAGGGAAGTTGCGTTGTCAAGACGGGATAAGAGTTCTGGGCTCGTCTGTGAGCTTTTCTCAATGACACTTGCTAGCTGACGACTGCGGTGCTTGAGAGCTTCAAGCTGTGCCAGGTCGGATTCCCTAGAAACCTGTAGTGTTTGTTAGAAAAGGGCATTGTTTGCAAGTCATGGAGTTATACTAAAGCCTCCCTCTGAAGACGGGCCTTGTCAATTTCCTCATTGAAGTGGTCAATTTCGCGTGATAAAGTGTCAGCTTTTTCCGTCAGAGTATTAATGCGATTTGAACGAGTGGCCTTGCTATCGCTGGTAAAGGCCCAGTAGTAGTTTCCGGATCCAATCTTTTCAACACGGACAAGAGAATTGTCAGTGAGTGCTTTGAGCAGGCCTTTGATTATCATTGAGGAGACGCCAATTTTCTTTGCTCCGGTGGTTTCAAGCTCTTTAATGTTGAAGAATTCGCCTGAAGCGTAGAAGAAGTCTAGGAAAGCTTTTTCTTTTTCTTCCTGAGATCTAGCTTTTTGGACCTTAAGGGAGTTTGTTTTTGTTAGATGATGAGAGTGATGTTATTATTATGATAAGAAGGAGTAGACATGCCATTGTATGTGTTCTGAGGGTGTTCTGAGGGTGTTCTGAGGGTGTTCTGAGGGCTGTTGAGGGTGGTTGAAGTGGTGGTTGAAGCTGTTGAAGAACTGAAAAAACGCCCAAATTTCAAAATTATAAAAAGCGACAGAAGCAATGTTGTGCCATGGTATTTTGATGCAATTAATTTGGACCATTAGTAAGATCTCATGTAATATCACGTGTTCAACTGCAGTATACGTATATATACACTATAGATAACGCAAAAGCGTGAGGCTGAATATTATCATTTCGCTTCGTTTTCTCTCTTTTTCCCTTTTTCTTTCCTCTTTTCCTTCTTCTTTTCCTTCCTTCTTCTTTCCTTCCTCTTTTCTTTCCTCTTCTCTTCTCTTCTCTTTACGATGGTTTGGACTCGCCTTTGAACTTATCCAAACCTCATCTTCTTAACCTTACTCTCAACGCCACCGCTAACACCACAACCTCCAGCTCCAACTTAACCATGGCAACCCCTCCTATTGTTCTCTTTGGAGACTACAACGTGGGCTCTGAGATTGGCAGAGGCTCCTTCGCCAACGTCTACAAGGGCCACTACGTCCCCACCCGCTCCACCATTGCTATCAAGGCAGTCCAGCGTGCAAAGCTCAATAAAAAGCTTCTTACAAACCTAGAGTCTGAAATCATCATTCTCAAAACAATGACGCATCCCCATATCGTGCGTTTGCTGGATTACCAAAAAACCTCTGCATATTTCTTCCTCATCATGGAGTACTGTTCACTTGGTGACCTCTCCTTCTTCTTCCGCAAGCGCCATGAGATCTCAAACTCTCTGCCCCTTATCGCCTCCATGTTCAAGCGCTATCCCAGCACGAGCGAGCATGGGCTGCACGAGGACCTTGCCAGACATTTCCTTAAACAGCTTGCGAGCGCTTTGGAGTTTCTCAGAGAGCGCCAGCTAGTTCACAGAGATATCAAACCTCAAAATCTCTTGCTTTGCCCGCCCAAAAAAACAGAGCGTGAAGCCAGGGATGCCGGCTATAAGGGAATCTGGGAGTTGCCAGTGCTCAAACTGGCTGACTTTGGTTTTGCGAGAATTCTTCCAAACACCTCGCTTGCAGAAACGTTATGCGGTTCACCTCTCTACATGGCGCCAGAAATCCTCCGATACGAAAAGTACAATGCCAAGGCTGACCTCTGGTCGGTTGGCGCTGTACTCTACGAAATGATCACGGGACGACCCCCCTTCAGAGCAAACAATCATGTGGACTTGCTCTCCAACATTGAGAAAGGAAACGATGCCATCAAGTTCCCTGCGGCTAGTGAGGCATCTCCAGAGATTCGCCGCCTTATCCGTGCCTTGCTCAAGAAAAACCCTACCGAGCGTATGGGCTTTGTCGAGTTCTTCAACGACCCAGTCATTGTAGGTGATATTCGCGCCGAGAACAAGCCTCTGGACCAAAGTCAGCTGAATGAAAACATGTATATTTCCGAATACATTCAGTTAGGCGGGCCTGGTGCCCGCTTTCCCGGCAAACACACTTCTGAACTCCCAAGCCCTATTCTTGAAAGAGAGCCTAGCTTGTCTCGGGCTAATTCCTCTGACTTGGATAAACCGGCTTCTCCTGTGAGTAACTCGTCCTTCAAAGGCATCAAAGTTCCGCCTGGTGAGACCTCACCTTCGCCCGGAGCGTCCTGGCTTCTTCAGACTGGTAAACAACCTGAAAAGGCAAAATCTGGCGGCCAGCGTCAAGAACTTCGGCCCATGGACTCGGATTACGTGGTTGTTGAGAAGAGAGCTGTTGAAATCAACACTCTTGCTGACGACTTTGCACAGTCGCCCAAGGAAGCGCACTCGCACGAGCGTCGGCCCAGTAGTACCACACGCCGACCATCTTCAATCAGCGATAGGAGAAATTCGATTTCATATGGCTCGTCTCCGTCCAACGCATTGACGCGCGCTCTTAACATGGCTTCTGCGCGTCTGTTTGGTACCAAAGTAGATGAGTACGGCGAGACCACATCCACAACGCCTCCACAGTTTTCGCAGTGGTCAACTTCTCCGCTGGTTGATCCCGATGAGAAGGATTTAATTCGCAAGCTTGAAGAACTGGCTACCAAGGCAAAAGTAATTAGCATTTTTGCCGAAGTCAAGTTTTCTCAAGTAATGCCAATTACTGATACCGAAGAGCTGGCGCCAGAGTTTTTAGTGGTAGTTGCCCAGGAAGCTGTGGTGCTTTACGTCAAGACGTTGTCACTTCTCTCCAAGGCGATGAACATTGCATCCATATGGTGGAAGTCGAATGATAGCGAGTTGGCATCTGCCAAGCTTGTTGACACGGTACAGTGGGTTCGTGAAAAGTTCAACGAGAGCTTGGAGAAGGCGGAACACGCGCAGACACGAATTTCCAACAACCAGGAGATTGCAGAAAAGCTCCGAGTGAAAGCGATAACATCTGAGAAGCTGATTTTTGACAGAGCCATGGAAATGTCTAGGGATGCCACGAAGAATGAGGCTGCGCGACAGAACCTCGACGGGTGCCAGTTGTCGTATGGAACAGCTATTTGGATGCTTGATGCGCTGCTGGAGAAGCCAGACTCTGAGGCCGATGGGCTGTGTGAGGAAGATTCGCAAATTGTGATTCAATTGAGAGAGAGCCTCAATCATCGCCTCGCTGTAGTGGGCAAGAAGATAGAAGTTGAACTCGGACAGGCCGTTCACTCTCCTTAACGCATTTTAATTATTTTTTTTTCTACTATTATTTCGGTCGGTTTCTCTTAACCAGTATGACCTGTATTCCGGTGTCTTTTTTATTATTTTTTATTTATTAACAAGAGTAGTTGCATTTGATTGACATGTTTATATTCCACTATTCCACCTGCTCACCTCCTGCTCACCTCCTGCTTGCATCAGTCGTCGTCTCCACCCAGTCGATAAGCTACGAGAGTACTGATCTCATGGCTGTCGGTGCTGAAGCTGCGTAGCTGCACCTTTTCTGCGTTCTTGACCTCTTTGGCGTCACTGTCGGCCCATTCCACAGGCACCTGGGCGTCGCTATTGGCGTACACTTGGACGTTAAATGTGCATTGTCCAGCATCAAGAACAGGAAGAAATGTAATTGAAGCTGTGATTTGGCGTATAATGGCCTGGATCTCCTTTTGAACGGTTTCTTGCGATTTGCCGTTTTCTGTGTGGCCAGTAGCACCAGCACCAGCACCAGCACCGGAGCTGCTGTTAGACAAGTCTTTCATAAACACATTCACGTCAAATTGCCATAGTTCAATCACATCGCCTGAGGCCTTGGACACTATTGCGACGACTAGCTTTGATATCTTTCCATTAACGAGCCATTCTATGCCAAGTCAGTTATCGTTCGTGTCATGTAAAAGCGTTACTCACTGTGCAATTGGCCAATAATCTTCTTAATGTAGCTCTTGACCTCGCTGTCGATGGTCACCAAGACGTTCAAGTCATACTTGCGCACAATCTGAAAGTCTTCAGGGGGATAGATGCCTCTCTGGTATAAAATGCTGTTGATGCTATATTCTATGAGTTTGGTCAGTACTTTGCTGTAAACGTTGTTCTGTTTGCCATACCAAAGAACTCTGCTACAACTTTAGAGGAGCCTTTCAGCGCAACCTTCGATCTTGTAGGAGCTGGAACTCCCGCAGCACGAGAAGAGGGTCTTCTGGGGGCTGCTACTGACATATTGAATATGGTGATTACGGGGTTGTAAACGAAAAGCAAAAAGTTATTGAATGAATGAATTCAAAACCTCCCAACGTGATCTATTACCAACGTTTGTTAACATCACCAACATTGATCACCAACGATGGCAAGTAACGGTAAACAAGCCCACCGATGTTTACATGCTAACATAACTACTAGAGGCATAGTGTTAAACGTGTGCGTACTACAGCAGAGCTGCTGGAGCGTAAACATCGCAAGGACGCAAAGCTTATCCAGGAGTACCAACAACGCATGGATACGGCCCATTTGAAGGTGAGTAGCAGTACTATCATACTGATCCACGCGAATCCTGAACCCTTTCTGACACCAGAAACCAGCGAGAAAGAGGCGAGCGTGACTGGACTGCGCTTGATGAAAACACAGAGCTTCTCAGTCGAAACCCAGAGAACTACACTATTTGGAACATACGGCGAGAAATTATTGAGAAGGGCCTCTTTCCAGGCATGCAGTGAGTTGGAGTTGTTGGAGTTGTCAGAGTTTGTCAGAGTTGAGAATACTAAATCCTATATTTTCCAGAGAGCAAGAGAAGAAGACGCTTCTTGTAAACGATTTGCTATTTGTGCAGAAGCTCATCAAGGCTTTCCCCAAGTCATACTGGCTGTTTAATCACCGAGGGTGGTGCCTAAACCAAGACAGGACCGCTGACTGGAACCAAGAACTCGACCTTGTCAACTACCTGCTGGAGAAAGACGCCAGGAACTGTGAGTATAGCCCGTGTTTGTGCTGTGTTTACTAAACTAACTATTTCGAGTCCTTGGCTGGCACTATCGCCGACATGTAATTGACCGACTGGAAGCAGCAACCCTCGAGTCTCTTGTCAAAGCCGAGTTCCAGTACACGACACGCAAGATCAACGCCAACTTTTCGAATTACTCTGCCTGGCACAACCGGAGCAAGCTTATTGCCGAGTATACAATGGGATTTAGTGACCAGGAAAAGCTTTCGTTCCTTATGCAGGAAATAGAGTACGCCACCACGGCTATATACACTGACCCCGATGACCAGTCTGCCTGGCTTTACCATCAATGGCTGATAATGCATCCTCAGGAGGTTGCGCCTGGAATCTCTTCAACGGAAGTTGCAAAGATGCTCACAGACCAAGTTAAATCCATTGCCGAGCTCTTTGAAGTCGAGCCTGACTGCAAAAACTGCATGTTTTTCCTTGCAACCTACCTGTTCCATTGCAAAAAGACGGTTGGCATCGAGGTCCCAGCTGCTGGCATAACTTGCACTGACCTCATTGGTAAACTCCAGCAAGTAGACCCTATGCGCAAGCGCATGTACAAGCACTTTGAAGCCGAAATGAAAGGGTATTAATAAATCATCTATATACAGAACCAAGTCCTTCTATTCTAAAGCTACTTTTCCCAGTTCAACATGTACCGCACGGTGCCTTCGTCCGACAGTTTGCCTGTTCGTATTGCTAAATCTCGTATTTGATCCGCAGGCAGATCATACTGGAACCATTCTGGATGCGCATCCTGGTACTTTCCGACAGCTCTGTCAATGTCAACCCGGAAATCCAGGCAAGTTCTGTTGTATTCCTCAAAGTCCGGGTGCCGTGGTAGCTGCAACGCTGGGCCGCACTTGTCAATGTACAGGTCGAGAAGGACTAGTAATGCCATGTTTACCTTGACTCGCGTAGAATAGAACCGCGAGGAATCTAATGGAAAGAGGGACTCGTCGCCAGTAAGCTTTGCAGCCATAATTATGCATGCCAGGGCAGCTGTGTGAGCAGGGACATGAAGGTAAATGTTTGTCGCGAACGCATCAGTAGATATAGTCCAGGCTATCTTTGCGACCCAACGAGGAATCTTCAAGTCTTTGCAAATCTTTATGACATAGTATTGTGACGAGCTCTGCCTAAAGTCAAAGCCTAAGGTCTCTAAAACGTGTCGTTCCAAGCTCAAGACGTGGAGGCGAGTCTCTTCAAGTTTGGCAACTGGCAGCATGGGCCCTTCACGGAGGCTCAAGACGCAGGTTATAATCTCTTTACTCTTCTTTGGCGTGTCCTCAATCTTGGACGCCACTAGCAGACATGCACACGCCGTTTCAATGACTGTGGAGAGGATTCCGGCGTTGAAGAGATAGAAGTGCTGGATAAGTAGCATGGCAGTTCCTATTGTCTTGACAGGGCTATATCATTGTTACAGTTAGCAAAGCGTGGTTACAACGAGCCCAACACAGCTCGGCTACTTACAATTTCAGCTCACGGCCTCCCTGTTTTGTTATATCAAGAGCCTGGGCGAGCAGCTGGTTGAACGTGGTGTTGGATAGGCCATTCTTTTGCAAGAGATGGTGGATCTGCTGAGGCGAAAGAAATAGCTTTGTGCGCTTGACGAGATGCGGAAACACTGTGGTATCTTCGCGTCTTTGCGTCCGTGACGGAGACAGAGCTGGCGATGGGTCAGTAGGCGAGGGCATCTCTGTGTTTGTGCTTGTATTTGCGCTTGAGCTTGAGCTGGAACTGAAGCCTTTTGCGAAGGTAGTACCGATAGCAAATTCTGAAGATTCGAAGGTGCTATTTGAATAGGCCTGATTTAC